>CALNHX010012168.1:0-26956 GCA_940337035.1 Agriotes lineatus
ATGCAAACGTGTCAAGTAGCGCTTTTAGATGCTATTATTTCTTTTATATATGGTTTTCAAGTTTTAGGAAGCATTGCGAGCCCATTTCAAGTTATTTGGGACATTACAATTTTCGTCCATTTGTTTTCGTATTCAAACCAATTTAAACGTATCAAATAGCTTTTTTAGATGTTATTATTGTGTTTATATATAGTTTTAGAGTCGTAGGAAATAATGCAAGACCATATTAAATTAATTTGGACATTACAGTTTTCGTTCAATTGGTTTCATATTCTAACCAATGCAAACGTGTCAAGTAGCGCTTTTAGATGCTATTATTTCTTTTATATATGGTTTTCAAGTTTTAGGAAGCATTGCGAGCCCATTTCAAGTTATTTGGGACATTACAATTTTCGTTTATTTGTTTTCGTATTCAAACCAATTTAAACGTATCAAATAGCTTTTTTTAGATGTTATTATTGTGTTTATATATAGTTTTAGAGTCGTAGGAAATAATGCGAGACCATATTAAATTAATTTGGACATTACAATTTTCGTTCAATTGGTTTCATATTCTAACCAATGCAAACGTGTCAAGTAGCGCTTTTAGATGCTATTATTTCTTTTATATATGGTTTTCAAGTTTTAGGAAGCATTGCGAGCCCATTTCAAGTTATTTGGGACATTACAATTTTCGTCCATTTGTTTTCGTATTCAAACCAATTTAAACGTATCAAATAGCTTTTTTAGATGTTATTATTGTGTTTATATATAGTTTTAGAGTCGTAGAAAATAATGCGAGACCATATTAAATTAATTTGGACATTACAGTTTTCGTTCAATTGGTTTCATATTCTAACCAATGCAAACGTGTCAAGTAGCGCTTTTAGATGCTATTATTTCTTTTATATATGGTTTTCAAGTTTTAGGAAGCATTGCGAGCCCATTTCAAGTTATTTGGGACATTACAATTTTCGTTCATTTGTTTTCGTATTCAAACCAATTTAAACGTATCAAATAGCTTTTTTAGATGTTATTATTGTGTTTATATATCGTTTTAGAGTCGTAGGAAATAATGCGAGACCATATTAAATTAATTTGGACATTACAATTTTCGTTCAATTGGTTTCATATTCTAACCAATGCAAACGTGTCAAGTAGCGCTTTTAGATGCTATTATTTCTTTTATATATGGTTTTCAAGTTTTAGGAAGCATTGCGAGCCCATTTCAAGTTATTTGGGACATTACAATTTTCGTTCATTTGTTTTCGTATTCAAACCAATTTAAACGTATCAAATAGCTTTTTTAGATGTTATTATTGTGTTTATATATAGTTTTAGAGTCGTAGGAAATAATGCGAGACCATATTAAATTAATTTGGACATTACAATTTTCGTTCAATTGGTTTCATATTCTAACCAATGCAAACGTGTCAAGTAGCGCTTTTAGATGCTATTATTTCTTTTATATATGGTTTTCAAGTTTTAGGAAGCATTGCGAGCCCATTTCAAGTTATTTGGGACATTACAATTTTCGTTCATTTGTTTTCGTATTCAAACCAATTTAAACGTAACAAATAGCTTTTTTAGATGTTATTATTATGTTTATATATAGTTTTAGAGTCGTAGGAAATAATGCGAGACCATATTAAATTAATTTGGACATTACAATTTCCGTTCAATTGGTTTCATATTCTAACCAATGCAAACGTGTCAAATAGCGCTTTTAGATGCTATTATTTCTTTTATATATGGTTTTCAAGTTTTAGGAAGCATTACGAGCCCATTTCAAGTTATTTGGGACATTACAATTTTCGTTCATTTGTTTTCGTATTCAAACCAATTTAAACGTAACAAATAGCTTTTTTAGATGTTATTATTATGTTTATATATAGTTTTAGAGTCGTAGGAAATAATGCGAGACCATATTAAATTAATTTGGACATTACAATTTTCGTTCAATTGGTTTCATATTCTAACCAATGCAAACGTGTCAAATAGCGCTTTTAGATGCTATTATTTCTTTTATATATGGTTTTCAAGTTTTAGGAAGCATTACGAGCCCATTTCAAGTTATTTGGGACATTACAATTTTCGTTCATTTGTTTTCGTATTCAAACCAATTTAAACGTAACAAATAGCTTTTTTAGATGTTATTATTATGTTTATATATAGTTTTAGAGTCGTAGGAAATAATGCGAGACCATATTAAATTAATTTGGACATTACAATTTTCGTTCAATTGGTTTCATATTCTAACCAATGCAAACGTGTCAAGTAGCGCTTTTAGATGCTATTATTTCTTTTATATATGGTTTTCAAGTTTTAGGAAGCATTGCGAGCCCATTTCAAGTTATTTGGGACATTACAATTTTCGTTCATTTATTTTCGTATTCAAACCAATTTAAACGTATCAAATAGCTTTTTTAGATGTTATTATTGTGTTTATATATAGTTTTAGAGTCGTAGGAAATAATGCGAGACCATATTACATTAATTTGGACATTACAATTTTCGTTCAATTGGTTTCATATTCTAACCAATGCAAACGTGTCAAGTAGCGCTTTTAGATGCTATTATTTCTTTTATATATGGTTTTCAAGTTTTAGGAAGCATTGCGAGCCCATTTCAAGTTATTTGGGACATTAAAATTTTCGTTCATTTGTTTTCGTATTCAAACCAATTTAAACGTATCAAATAGCTTTTTTAGATGTTATTATTGTGTTTATATATAGTTTTAGAGTCGTAGGAAATAATGCGAGACCATATTAAATTAATTTGGACATTACAATTTTCGTTCAATTGGTTTCATATTCTAACCAATGCAAACGTGTCAAGTAGCGCTTTTAGATGCTATTATTTCTTTTATATATGGTTTTCAAGTTTTAGGAAGCATTGCGAGCCCATTTCAAGTTATTTGGGACATTACAATTTTCGTTCATTTGTTTTCGTATTCAAACCAATTTAAACGTATCAAATAGCTTTTTTAGATGTTATTATTGTGTTTATATATAGTTTTAGAGTCGTAGGAAATAATGCGAGACCATATTAAATTAATTTGGACATTACAATTTTCGTTCAATTGGTTTCATATTCTAACCAATGCAAACGTGTCAAGTAGCGCTTTTAGATGCTATTATTTCTTTTATATATGGTTTTCAAGTTTTAGGAAGCATTGCGAGCCCATTTCAAGTTATTTGGGACATTACAATTTTCGTTCATTTGTTTTCGTATTCAAACCAATTTAAACGTAACAAATAGCTTTTTTAGATGTTATTATTATGTTTATATATAGTTTTAGAGTCGTAGGAAATAATGCGAGACCATATTAAATTAATTTGGACATTACAATTTCCGTTCAATTGGTTTCATATTCTAACCAATGCAAACGTGTCAAATAGCGCTTTTAGATGCTATTATTTCTTTTATATATGGTTTTCAAGTTTTAGGAAGCATTACGAGCCCATTTCAAGTTATTTGGGACATTACAATTTTCGTTCATTTGTTTTCGTATTCAAACCAATTTAAACGTAACAAATAGCTTTTTTAGATGTTATTATTATGTTTATATATAGTTTTAGAGTCGTAGGAAATAATGCGAGACCATATTAAATTAATTTGGACATTACAATTTTCGTTCAATTGGTTTCATATTCTAACCAATGCAAACGTGTCAAATAGCGCTTTTAGATGCTATTATTTCTTTTATATATGGTTTTCAAGTTTTAGGAAGCATTACGAGCCCATTTCAAGTTATTTGGGACATTACAATTTTCGTTCATTTGTTTTCGTATTCAAACCAATTTAAACGTAACAAATAGCTTTTTTAGATGTTATTATTATGTTTATATATAGTTTTAGAGTCGTAGGAAATAATGCGAGACCATATTAAATTAATTTGGACATTACAATTTTCGTTCAATTGATTTCATATTCTAACCAATGCAAACGTGTCAAGTAGCGCTTTTAGATGCTATTATTTCTTTTATATATGGTTTTCAAGTTTTAGGAAGCATTGCGAGCCCATTTCAAGTTATTTGGGACATTACAATTTTCGTTCATTTATTTTCGTATTCAAACCAATTTAAACGTATCAAATAGCTTTTTTAGATGTTATTATTGTGTTTATATATAGTTTTAGAGTCGTAGGAAATAATGCGAGACCATATTACATTAATTTGGACATTACAATTTTCGTTCAATTGGTTTCATATTCTAACCAATGCAAACGTGTCAAGTGGCGCTTTTAGATGCTATTATTTCTTTTATATATGGTTTTCAAGTTTTAGGAAGCATTGCGAGCCCATTTCAAGTTATTTGGGACATTAAAATTTTCGTTCATTTGTTTTCGTATTCAAACCAATTTAAACGTATCAAATAGCTTTTTTAGATGTTATTATTGTGTTTATATATAGTTTTTTTTTTTTTTTTTTAAATTTATTTATTACCAGATCAACAACATACATGTTATACATGGTAGGGTTGAACTATGTACAAATAACTGAGTAAAATAGCATTTGAGATATATTGGCATCTCTAATTGGATTGTGATCAGTCGGTAGAGTCATCGGTTAGTAAGTCCTGAGGTAGCTTTCGCTTCAGTCGGGTGTGGATATTTCGACTGCTAAGATGATAGTGTGCCGATGCCTCGCAGGAGTTTATGTTGCTATAGAATTTCTTCGCTCTGGCACTGATGTACTCTTGTATTGTTGAGATACCCAGTTCATAGTGTAATTGTTCATTTCGTATGTACCATGGTGCATTTACGGCGATGCGAAGCACTTTGTTTTGAAGCTTTTGGAGTTTGGTTAAATTCGTTTTTGCGGTGTTGCTCCAGATGGGTGATGCGTACAGTGCCAGCGGTCTAATTAAAGATTTGTACATTAGGGTTGCACACTGAATTTTTAGTGTTGACTTTCTATTAATTAGAGGATATAGTTGCGCCAGTCGTGCATAACTCTGATTGAGCTTTTGGTTAACGTGTAGTTTCCATGACAGTCGCGTGTCAAGAAGCACTCCCAGATATTTGACTGCTTTATCGGATGGGTTCCATTCGATGCTATTATTACTGATGTGGATGTTAGGTAGGTTTGGTATCCGTTTTAGGGTAAACACTTTAGTTTGGCATTTCGCTGAGTTGACTCGTATGTTCCACTTGTTGAACCAGGAGCAGATTTGATCAGTTGCTCGTTGTAGTTTGGAGATGGCTTGTAGGTGATCAGTGCTTTGTGTTATAATCACGGTGTCGTCGGCAAAAGTTGCTATGGTGGCGTTAATTGTTGGTATGTCTGAGGTGTATATATTAAATAGTAGCGGACCCAATATACTACCTTGTGGAACTCCTGCACGTATGTTTTTTTGTTCAGAAAGGGTAAGATTAATTTTTACAGCAAACGTTCTGTCTTCGAGGAAGGAGAAGACTATTGCTTTGAGGTAAGTCGATATGTTTAGCCTGAGTATTTTGCTCTTCAGGCCTTCAATCCAGACTTTGTCGAAGGCCTGTGCTACGTCGAGGAATAGTGCTGTTGTGTAGCATTTGTTTTCGTAGCCAGTTTCTATGACTTCAGTGATTCGTTGCAGCTGATGGTTAGTGGAATACGTTTTTCGGAAACCGAACTGGTGCGGTGGAAGGACGTTATAGGAGATCACTTCGGTATTTAATCGAGAGTAGATGACCTTTTCCAATAGTTTTGACATTGTTGTTAGTAGACTGATAGGTCTGTAGCTTTCAATCTGTTTTTTATTTTTGTGTGGTTTTGGAAACATAAGAATGTGGGCATGCTTCCAAGTTTTAGGAAAGTATCCTATTCTAAGGCATGCATTAAATGTTGTGGAGAGATACGCCAGAGCCTTCATGGTTAGTTGTGCAATCACTGCGTTTGTTATTAAGTCGTGTCCCGGCGACTTTCGTTTAGGGAGTTTCTTGATTATGGATTTTAGTTCAGCGGGTGATGTGGGCTTAATAGGCTGTGTGATACATGGTAAGTTCCTTTCTATGTGATTTGTTATGTTCGTTCTATGAGTGGGGCCGCAAGTAATTTCAGGTGTAAAGACGAGTTCAAGATATTCAGCAAATGCTGTGGCTTTTTCAGCATCCGTGCTATAGTTGTTTGTTTCTGAGGTTAAAGTTGGTATCTCCTCCTTTGTTTTTAAGATTCTCCTTGTCGCCCTCCACATGTTAGGGTCGCCTGGTTCTAGTTCTTCGATGTATTTTTGATATGTAGTTATCCTGAATGCATCCAGTTCATTTTTAATTCGATGAATTAGGTTATTTAAGGATCTCTTGAGTTCTACTGATCTTGTTCTCTGCCATTCCCGACGTACTTTACTCTTCATTTTTATGAGGTCAATTATGTAGTTTGGGGTATTAAAATTCCTAGGGTGTTGAGTTGATTTAGTTTGTATTATCGCTTGCTGTACGCTATCTACAATTGCCGTTGTTAATTTGGTTACGGCGTTATCTATGTCTTTTGCTGACTTCAAGTTTGTGGGACATTGTAGGTTTTGATCTAAGCTGGTTTGGAATTTATCCCACTGAATAGGACCAGTGATTAGTCTAGGAATGGGTTGTCTTGTTTGTGTGGTGCTAATGAATGATATGAGAACCGGAAGATGGTCGGAGTCGAGCTCATTGATTACTTCTTGGTGAATCTGTTTTGAGAAGTTTTTCTGTAGCACTATGTCCAGTATGTCTGGGTTGTGATCATATCTGTAGGGGTAATAGGTGTACTCTGTGGGTGCTATAATTTGGAAGCCATTTTCAATTGCTAGGTTTTCCAGTTTGATCACATTTGGGTTAGGCGCTCTACATCCCCATATTGTATTTTTACAGTTTGGATCACCTATTACCAATAATGGTTCAGTTGTATTGAATACTGCTTGAATATCTGCTTCACTAAGTTTTTTATTTGGTTGTTTGTATATGCTTGTTATTGTGTGACGTTGATTATTTAACATGATTTGTATGCTTGTGGTTTCTATACTGTGTAGTGGTAGGTTAGGGATACTATGGTGAAGGATCTGCTTTTTGATGATTATTGCCACACCGCCTGCAGCTTTGTCTGAGTTTCGGTCGTTGCGATATATTTGGTAGCCAGGTATTTTGAAAATATCGATGTTAGACAGATGAGTCTCGGATATGCAGGCAATGTCCACGTTATGTCTAGCCAGAAAGGAAATAAATAAGGATCGTTGGGTTTTGATGCCGTTGGAATTCCAATTTAGGATTGTTAATCTTTCTAATGTTCTCGGCTGATTATTATGGGCCATTAAGGAGCAGAGGGAGGAGGGTGGTTGTGATAAAGGTTTTTATTTGTGGGAGAAATGGGGTAATAAAGTCGAGTAGCAGTTTGATTAAGGTATTTGCCAGGGGCGACTCTGCTGTGGTGGTGCTTGATTGTGGTTGACTATTGGGGTTAAGGTTAGGAGATAGGATGTTGGTGATATTAGCTGGTACTTGTGATGTATTTGGCTGCTTGTTCTGTACGATTCTAGCATAAGTTTGACCTCGGTAGTTTGGTTGGTTTTTTTGAAGTCTTTGTACTAATTCAATGTGATGACTGCATCCTCGGAAATTTGCAGTATGATCTCCACCACAATTTATGCATTTTGGTGGTTCTGTAGGAGTTTTTGAGCATTGACTGTGGGAGTGGTTTCCGGCGCATTTGACACATCGTGGATCCAGTGTGCAATAATTCCTCGTGTGCCCATATCTTTGACAGCGATAACATTGAGGTATATTTGGTGATTTTTTTCTTAATTCAACAGTTACAATGGAATAGCACAATTTGTTCAGTGAGAAAATTTTTTTGGCAGCGTCGCTGTCTGTTAGGTCAACAGCGCATGTTGTTAGTGGTTGTTTATTTTTGTTTAGTAATCGCGTTATCTTAATGATTGGTAGATCTTTGAGTTCTTGTTTTATTTCCTGTTCTGTTAAAGAGATTGGGACGTTCTTAATTACGATATTGAGTGGCTTATTATTTGGATTCTGAAATGTGTGAAATGGTATGCTATTATCTTTAAAATGCTTTGTTATTGTTCTGTAATCCTCTTCTTTTGTTAAATTTAATCGTAATGTGCTATTATTATAGAGAGTAGTGAACTCGCCAGTTATCATACTTTTAACGTCAGCTGTTAGCGCTGTGTGATTGACTGCATTGTGGAGATAAAGAGGTGGAATTTTTGGTTTCGTTACTGTAGTGTTTGATGCACTGGTTGATTTAGCAGTTTGATTGTCATTAAGATTAGCTTCTAGTTGAGGTGGTAAATAATATTTATTTGCCGTTAATAAATTTGGAGGTGACCACATGTATCGCTTTTGCACCTCGTTGACAGGTGGTGATAAGGAGTCGTGTTTACGCTTATTCAGCGTTTGAATTTCCATTGGGACATCATTTGTGTTATTGTTATTCGTGATTAGTAGTTACTACTTACTGTTTGTTAAAAGTAGTTTTGTAAACGAAATTTCTGCCGAAGGCTAACTCACGATAAATAACTGATTTTAACTTTCTGCACTCGGAGCTGCGATAAACACTTCTCAAGCGTGTCGCGTTCGAGTTGAGACTTTTTAAAATTCATATATAGTTTTAGAGTCGTAGGAAATAATGCGAGACCATATTAAATTAATTTGGACATTACAATTTTCGTTCAATTGGTTTCATATTCTAACTAATGCAAACGTGTCAAGTAGCGCTTTTAGATGCTATTATTTCTTTTATATATGGTTTTCAAGTTTTAGGAAGCATTGCGAGACCATTTCAAGTTATTTGGGACATTACAATTTTCGTTCATTTGTTTTCGTATTCAAACCAATTTAAACGTATCAAATAGCTTTTTTAGATGTTATTATTGTGTTTATATATAGTTTTAGAGTCGTAGGAAATAATGCGAGACCATATTAAATTAATTTGGACATTACAATTTTCGTTCAATTGGTTTCATATTCTAACCAATGCAAACGTGTCAAGTAGCGCTTTTAGATGCTATTAGTTCTTTTATATATGGTTTTCAAGGTTTAGGAAGCATTGCGAGCCCATTTCAAGTTATTTGGGACATTACAATTTTCGTTCATTTGTTTTCGTATTCAAACCAATTTAAACGTATCAAATAGCTTTTTTAGATGTTATTATTGTGTTTATATATAGTTTTAGAGTCGTAGGAAATAATGCGAGACCATATTAAATTAATTAGGACATTACAATTTTCGTTCAATTGGTTTCATATTCTAACCAATGCAAACGTGTCAAGTAGCGCTTTTAGATGCTATTATTTCTTTTATATATGGTTTTCAAGTTTTAGGAAGCATTGCGAGCCCATTTCAAGTTATTTGGGACATTACAATTTTCGTTCATTTGTTTTCGTATTCAAACCAATTTAAACGTAACAAATAGCTTTTTTAGATGTTATTATTGTGTTTATATATAGTTTTAGAGTCGTAGGAAATAATGCGAGACCATATTAAATTAATTTGGACATTACAATTTTCGTTCAATTGGTTTCATATTCTAACCAATGCAAACGTGTCAAATAGCGCCTTTAGATGCTATTATTTCTTTTATATATGGATTTCAAGTTTTAGGAAGTATTGCGAGCCCATTTCAAGTTATTTGGGACATTAAAATTTTCGTTTATTTGTTTTCGTATTCAAACCAATTTAAACGTATCAAATAGCTTTTTTAGATGTTATTATTGTGTTTATATATAGTTTTAGAGTCGTAGGAAATAATGCGAGACCATATTAAATTAATTTGGACATTACAATTTTCGTTCAATTGGTTTCATATTCTAACCAATGCAAACGTGTCAAATAGCGCTTTTAGATGCTATTATTTCTTTTATATATGGTTTTCAAGTTTTAGGAAGCATTGCGAGCCCATTTCAAGTTATTTGGGACATTACAATTTTCGTTCATTTGTTTTCGTATTCAAACCAATTTAAACGTATCAAATAGCTTTTTTAGATGTTATTATTGTGTTTATATATAGTTTTAGAGTCGTAGGAAATAATGCGAGACCATATTAAATTAATTTGGACATTACAATTTTCGTTCAATTGGTTTCATATTCTAACCAATGCAAACGTGTCAAATAGCGCCTTTAGATGCTATTATTTCTTTTATATATGGATTTCAAGTTTTAGGAAGCATTGCGAGCCCATTTCAAGTTATTTAGGACATTAAAATTTTCGTTTATTTGTTTTCGTATTCAAACCAATTTAAACGTATCAAATAGCTTTTTTAGATGTTATTATTGTGTTTATATATAGTTTTAGAGTCGTAGGAAATAATGCGAGACCATATTAAATTAATTTGGACATTACAATTTTCGTTCAATTGGTTTCATATTCTAACCAATGCAAACGTGTCAAGTAGCGCCTTTAGATGCTATTATTTCTTTTATATATGGTTTTCAAGTTTTAGGAAGCATTGCGAGCCCATTTCAAGTTATTTGGGACATTACAATTTTCGTTCATTTGTTTTCGTATTCAAACCAATTTAAACGTATCAAATAGCTTTTTTAGATGTTATTATTGTGTTTATATATAGTTTTAGAGTCGTAGGAAATAATGCGAGACCATATTAAATTAATTTGGACATTACAATTTTCGTTCAATTGGTTTCATATTCTAACCAATGCAAACGTGTCAAGTAGCGCTTTTAGATGCTATTATTTCTTTTATATATGGTTTTCAAGTTTTAGGAAGCATTGCGAGTCCATTTCAAGTTATTTGGGACATTACAATTTTCGTTCATTTGTTTTCGTATTCAAACCAATTTAAACGTATCAAATAGCTTTTTTAGATGTTATTATTGTGTTTATATATAGTTTTAGAGTCGTAGGAAATAATGCGAGACCATATTAAATTAATTTGGACATTACAATTTTCGTTCAATTGGTTTCATATTCTAACCAATGCAAACGTGTCAAGTAGCGCTTTTAGATGCTATTATTCCTTTTATATATGGTTTTCAAGTTTTAGGAAGCATTGCGAGCCCATTTCAAGTTACTTGGGACATTACAATTTTCGTTCATTTGGTTTCGTATTCAAACCAATTTAAACGTATGAAATAGCTTTTTTAGATGTTATTATTGTGTTTATATATAGTTTTAGAGTCGTAGGAAATAATGCGAGACCATATTAAATTAATTTGGACATTACAATTTTCGTTCAATTGGTTTCATATTCTAACCAATGCAAACGTGTCAAGTAGCGCTTTTAGATGCTATTATTTCTTTTATATATGGTTTTCAAGTTTTAGGAAGCATTGCGAGCCCATTTCAAGTTATTTGGGACATTACAATTTTCGTTCATTTGTTTTCGTATTCAAACCAATTTAAACGTATCAAATAGCTTTTTTAGATGTTATTATTGTGTTTATATATAGTTTTTGAGTCGTAGGAAATAATGCGAGACCATATTAAATTAATTTGGACATTACAATTTTCGTTCAATTGGTTTCATATTCTAACCAACGCAAACGTGTCAAATAGCGCCTTTAGATGCTATTATTTCTTTTATATATGGATTTCAAGTTTTAGGAAGCATTGCGAGCCCATTTCAAGTTATTTGGGACATTAAAATTTTCGTTTATTTGTTTTCGTATTCAAACCAATTTAAACGTATCAAATAGCTTTTTTAGATGTTATTATTGTGTTTATATATAGTTTTAGAGTCGTAGGAAATAATGCGAGACCATATTAAATTAATTTGGACATTACAATTTTCGTTCAATTGGTTTCATATTCTAACCAATGCAAACGTGTCAAATAGCGCTTTTAGATGCTATTATTTCTTTTATATATGGTTTTCAAGTTTTAGGAAGCATTGCGAGCCCATTTCAAGTTATTTGGGACATTACAATTTTCGTTCATTTGTTTTCGTATTCAAACCAATTTAAACGTAACAAATAGCTTTTTTAGATGTTATTATTATGTTTATATATAGTTTTAGAGTCGTAGGAAATAATGCGAGACCATATTAAATTAATTTGGACATTACAATTTTCGTTCAATTGGTTTCATATTCTAACCAATGCAAACGTGTCAAATAGCGCCTTTAGATGCTATTATTTCTTTTATATATGGATTTCAAGTTTTAGGAAGCATTGCGAGCCCATTTCAAGTTATTTGGGACATTAAAATTTTCGTTTATTTGTTTTCGTATTCAAACCAATTTAAACGTATCAAATAGCTTTTTTAGATGTTATTATTGTGTTTATATATAGTTTTAGAGTCGTAGGAAATAATGCGAGACCATATTAAATTAATTTGGACATTACAATTTTCGTTCAATTGGTTTCATATTCTAACCAATGCAAACGTGTCAAATAGCGCTTTTAGATGCTATTATTTCTTTTATATATGGTTTTCAAGTTTTAGGAAGCATTACGAGCCCATTTCAAGTTATTTGGGACATTACAATTTTCGTTCATTTGTTTTCGTATTCAAACCAATTTAAACGTATCAAATAGCTTTTTTAGATGTTATTATTGTGTTTATATATAGTTTTAGAGTCGTAGAAAATAATGCGAGACCATATTAAATTAATTTGGACATTACAATTTTCGTTCAATTGGTTTCATATTCTAACCAATGCAAACGTGTCAAGTAGCGCTCTTAGATGCTATTATTTCTTTTATATATGGTTTTCAAGTTTTAGGAAGCATTGCGAGCCCATTTCAAGTTATTTGGGACATTACAATTTTCGTTCATTTATTTTCGTATTCAAACCAATTTAAACGTATCAATTAGCTTTTTTAGATGTTATTATTGTGTTTATATATAGTTTTAGAGTCGTAGGAAATAATGCGAGACCATATTACATTAATTTGGACATTACAATTTTCGTTCAATTGGTTTCATATTCTAACCAATGCAAACGTGTCAAGTAGCGCTTTTAGATGCTATTATTTCTTTTTTATATGGTTTTCAAGTTTTAGGAAGCATTGCGAGCCCATTTCAAGTTATTTGGGACATTACAATTTTCGTTCATTTGTTTTCGTATTCAAACCAATTTAAACGTATCAAATAGCTTTTTTAGATGTTATTATTGTGTTTATATATAGTTTTAGAGTCGTAGGAAATAATGCGAGACCATATTAAATTAATTTGGACATTACAATTTTCGTTCAATTGGTTTCATATTCTAACCAATGCAAACGTGTCAAGTAGCGCTTTTAGATGCTATTATTTCTTTTATATATGGTTTTCAAGTTTTAGGAAGCATTGCGAGCCCATTTCAAGTTATTTGGGACATTACAATTTTCGTTCATTTGTTTTCGTATTCAAACCAATTTAAACGTATCAAATAGCTTTTTTAGATGTTATTATTGTGTTTATATATAGTTTTAGAGTCGTAGGAAATAATGCGAGACCATATTAAATTAATTTGGACATTACAATTTTCGTTCAATTGGTTTCATATTCTAACCAATGCAAACGTGTCAAATAGCGCCTTTAGATGCTATTATTTCTTTTATATATGGATTTCAAGTTTTAGGAAGCATTGCGAGTCCATTTCAAGTTATTTGGGACATTAAAATTTTCGTTTATTTGTTTTCGTATTCAAACCAATTTAAACGTATCAAATAGCTTTTTTAGATGTTATTATTGTGTTTATATATAGTTTTAGAGTCGTAGGAAATAATGCGAGACCATATTAAATTAATTTGGACATTACAATTTTCGTTCAATTGGTTTCATATTCTAACCAATGCAAACGTGTCAAGTAGCGCTTTTAGATGCTATTATTTCTTTTATATATGGTTTTCAAGTTTTAGGAAGCATTGCGAGCCCATTTCAAGTTATTTGGGACATTACAATTTTCGTTCATTTGTTTTCGTATTCAAACCAATTTAAACGTATCAAATAGCTTTTTTAGATGTTATTATTGTGTTTATATATAGTTTTAGAGTCGTAGGAAATAATGCGAGACCATATTAAATTAATTTGGACATTACAATTTTCGTTCAATTGGTTTCATATTCTAACCAATGCAAACGTGTCAAATAGCGCCTTTAGATGCTATTATTTCTTTTATATATGGATTTCAAGTTTTAGGAAGCATTGCGAGCCCATTTCAAGTTATTTGGGACATTAAAATTTTCGTTTATTTGTTTTCGTATTCAAACCAATTTAAACGTATCAAATAGCTTTTTTAGATGTTATTATTGTGTTTATATATAGTTTTAGAGTCGTAGGAAATAATGCGAGACCATATTAAATTAATTTGGACATTACAATTTTCGTTCAATTGGTTTCATATTCTAACCAATGCAAACGTGTCAAGTAGCGCCTTTAGATGCTATTATTTCTTTTATATATGGTTTTCAAGTTTTAGGAAGCATTGCGAGCCCATTTCAAGTTATTTGGGACATTACAATTTTCGTTCATTTGTTTTCGTATTCAAACCAATTTAAACGTATCAAATAGCTTTTTTAGATGTTATTATTGTGTTTATATATAGTTTTAGAGTCGTAGGAAATAATGCGAGACCATATTAAATTAATTTGGACATTACAATTTTCGTTCAATTGGTTTCATATTCTAACCAATGCAAACGTGTCAAGTAGCGCTTTTAGATGCTATTATTTCTTTTATATATGGTTTTCAAGTTTTAGGAAGCATTGCGAGCCCATTTCAAGTTATTTGGGACATTACAATTTTCGTTCATTTGTTTTCGTATTCAAACCAATTTAAACGTATCAAATAGCTTTTTTAGATGTTATTATTGTGTTTATATATAGTTTTAGAGTCGTAGGAAATAATGCGAGACCATATTAAATTAATTTGGACATTACAATTTTCGTTCAATTGGTTTCATATTCTAACCAATGCAAACGTGTCAAGTAGCGCTTTTAGATGCTATTATTCCTTTTATATATGGTTTTCAAGTTTTAGGAAGCATTGCGAGCCCATTTCAAGTTACTTGGGACATTACAATTTTCGTTCATTTGGTTTCGTATTCAAACCAATTTAAACGTATGAAATAGCTTTTTTAGATGTTATTATTGTGTTTATATATAGTTTTAGAGTCGTAGGAAATAATGCGAGACCATATTAAATTAATTTGGACATTACAATTTTCGTTCAATTGGTTTCATATTCTAACCAATGCAAACGTGTCAAGTAGCGCTTTTAGATGCTATTATTTCTTTTATATATGGTTTTCAAGTTTTAGGAAGCATTGCGAGCCCATTTCAAGTTATTTGGGACATTACAATTTTCGTTCATTTGTTTTCGTATTCAAACCAATTTAAACGTATCAAATAGCTTTTTTAGATGTTATTATTGTGTTTATATATAGTTTTAGAGTCGTAGGAAATAATGCGAGACCATATTAAATTAATTTGGACATTACAATTTTCGTTCAATTGGTTTCATATTCTAACCAACGCAAACGTGTCAAATAGCGCCTTTAGATGCTATTATTTCTTTTATATATGGATTTCAAGTTTTAGGAAGCATTGCGAGCCCATTTCAAGTTATTTGGGACATTAAAATTTTCGTTTATTTGTTTTCGTATTCAAACCAATTTAAACGTATCAAATAGCTTTTTTAGATGTTATTATTGTGTTTATATATAGTTTTAGAGTCGTAGGAAATAATGCGAGACCATATTAAATTAATTTGGACATTACAATTTTCGTTCAATTGGTTTCATATTCTAACCAATGCAAACGTGTCAAATAGCGCTTTTAGATGCTATTATTTCTTTTATATATGGTTTTCAAGTTTTAGGAAGCATTGCGAGCCCATTTCAAGTTATTTGGGACATTACAATTTTCGTTCATTTGTTTTCGTATTCAAACCAATTTAAACGTAACAAATAGCTTTTTTAGATGTTATTATTATGTTTATATATAGTTTTAGAGTCGTAGGAAATAATGCGAGACCATATTAAATTAATTTGGACATTACAATTTTCGTTCAATTGGTTTCATATTCTAACCAATGCAAACGTGTCAAATAGCGCCTTTAGATGCTATTATTTCTTTTATATATGGATTTCAAGTTTTAGGAAGCATTGCGAGCCCATTTCAAGTTATTTGGGACATTAAAATTTTCGTTTATTTGTTTTCGTATTCAAACCAATTTAAACGTATCAAATAGCTTTTTTAGATGTTATTATTGTGTTTATATATAGTTTTAGAGTCGTAGGAAATAATGCGAGACCATATTAAATTAATTTGGACATTACAATTTTCGTTCAATTGGTTTCATATTCTAACCAATGCAAACGTGTCAAATAGCGCTTTTAGATGCTATTATTTCTTTTATATATGGTTTTCAAGTTTTAGGAAGCATTACGAGCCCATTTCAAGTTATTTGGGACATTACAATTTTCGTTCATTTGTTTTCGTATTCAAACCAATTTAAACGTATCAAATAGCTTTTTTAGATGTTATTATTGTGTTTATATATAGTTTTAGAGTCGTAGAAAATAATGCGAGACCATATTAAATTAATTTGGACATTACAATTTTCGTTCAATTGGTTTCATATTCTAACCAATGCAAACGTGTCAAGTAGCGCTCTTAGATGCTATTATTTCTTTTATATATGGTTTTCAAGTTTTAGGAAGCATTGCGAGCCCATTTCAAGTTATTTGGGACATTACAATTTTCGTTCATTTATTTTCGTATTCAAACCAATTTAAACGTATCAAATAGCTTTTTTAGATGTTATTATTGTGTTTATATATAGTTTTAGAGTCGTAGGAAATAATGCGAGACCATATTACATTAATTTGGACATTACAATTTTCGTTCAATTGGTTTCATATTCTAACCAATGCAAACGTGTCAGGTAGCGCTTTTAGATGCTATTATTTCTTTTTTATATGGTTTTCAAGTTTTAGGAAGCATTGCGAGCCCATTTCAAGTTATTTGGGACATTACAATTTTCGTTCATTTGTTTTCGTATTCAAACCAATTTAAACGTATCAAATAGCTTTTTTAGATGTTATTATTGTGTTTATATATAGTTTTAGAGTCGTAGGAAATAATGCGAGACCATATTAAATTAATTTGGACATTACAATTTTCGTTCAATTGGTTTCATATTCTAACCAATGCAAACGTGTCAAGTAGCGCTTTTAGATGCTATTATTTCTTTTATATATGGTTTTCAAGTTTTAGGAAGCATTGCGAGCCCATTTCAAGTTATTTGGGACATTACAATTTTCGTTCATTTGTTTTCGTATTCAAACCAATTTAAACGTATCAAATAGCTTTTTTAGATGTTATTATTGTGTTTATATATAGTTTTAGAGTCGTAGGAAATAATGCGAGACCATATTAAATTAATTTGGACATTACAATTTTCGTTCAATTGGTTTCATATTCTAACCAATGCAAACGTGTCAAATAGCGCCTTTAGATGCTATTATTTCTTTTATATATGGATTTCAAGTTTTAGGAAGCATTGCGAGTCCATTTCAAGTTATTTGGGACATTAAAATTTTCGTTTATTTGTTTTCGTATTCAAACCAATTTAAACGTATCAAATAGCTTTTTTAGATGTTATTATTGTGTTTATATATAGTTTTAGAGTCGTAGGAAATAATGCGAGACCATATTAAATTAATTTGGACATTACAATTTTCGTTCAATTGGTTTCATATTCTAACCAATGCAAACGTGTCAAGTAGCGCTTTTAGATGCTATTATTTCTTTTATATATGGTTTTCAAGTTTTAGGAAGCATTGCGAGCCCATTTCAAGTTATTTGGGACATTACAATTTTCGTTCATTTGTTTTCGTATTCAAACCAATTTAAACGTATCAAATAGCTTTTTTAGATGTTATTATTGTGTTTATATATAGTTTTAGAGTCGTAGGAAATAATGCGAGACCATATTAAATTAATTTGGACATTACAATTTTCGTTCAATTGGTTTCATATTCTAACCAACGCAAACGTGTCAAATAGCGCCTTTAGATGCTATTATTTCTTTTATATATGGTTTTCAAGTTTTAGGAAGCATTGCGAGCCCATTTCAAGTTATTTGGGACATTACAATTTTCGTTCATTTGTTTTCGTATTCAAACCAATTTAAACGTATCAAATAGCTTTTTTAGATGTTATTATTGTGTTTATATATAGTTTTAGAGTCGTAGGAAATAATGCGAGACCATATTAAATTAATTTGGACATTACAATTTTCGTTCAATTGGTTTCATATTCTAACCAATGCAAACGTGTCAAGTAGCGCTTTTAGATGCTATTATTTCTTTTATATATGGTTTTCAAGTTTTAGGAAGCATTGCGAGCCCATTTCAAGTTATTTGGGACATTACAATTTTCGTTCATTTGTTTTCGTATTCAAACCAATTTAAACGTATCAAATAGCTTTTTTAGATGTTATTATTGTGTTTATATATAGTTTTAGAGTCGTAGGAAATAATGCGAGACCATATTAAATTAATTTGGACATTACAATTTTCGTTCAATTGGTTTCATATTCTAACCAATGCAAACGTGTCAAGTAGCGCTTTTAGATGCTATTATTTCTTTTATATATGGTTTTCAAGTTTTAGGAAGCATTTGAGCCCATTTCAAGTTATTTGGGACATTACAATTTTCGTTCATTGTTTTCGTATTCAAACCAATTTAAACGTATCAAATAGCTTTTTAGATGTTATTATTGTGTTTATATATAGTTTTAGAGTCGTAGGAAAATAATGCGAGACCATATTAAATTAATTTGGACATTACAATTTTCGTTCAATTGGTTTCATATTCTAACCAACGCAAACGTGTCAAATAGCGCCTTTAGATGCTATTATTTCTTTTATATATGGATTTCAAGTTTTAGGAAGCATTGCGAGCCCATTTCAAGTTATTTGGACATTAAAATTTTCGTTTATTTGTTTTCGTATTCAAACCAATTTAAACGTATCAAATAGCTTTTTTAGATGTTATTATTGTGTTTATATATAGTTTTAGAGTCGTAGGAAATAATGCGAGACCATATTAAATTAATTTGGACATTACAATTTTCGTTCAATTGGTTTCATATTCTAACCAATGCAAACGTGTCAAATAGCGCTTTAGATGCTATTATTCTTTTATATATGGTTTTCAAGTTTTAGGAAGCAATGCGAGCCCATTTCAAGTTATTTGGGACATTACAATTTTCGTTCATTTGTTTTCGTATTCAAACCAATTTAAACGTAACAAATAGCTTTTTTAGATGTTATTATTATGTTTATATATAGTTTTAGAGTCGTAGGAAATAATGCGAGACCATATTAAATTAATTTGGACATTACAATTTTCGTTCAATTGGTTTCATATTCTAACCAATGCAAACGTGTCAAATAGCGCCTTTAGATGCTATTATTTCTTTTATATATGGATTTCAAGTTTTAGGAAGCATTGCGAGCCCATTTCAAGTTATTTGGGACATTAAAATTTTCGTTTATTTGTTTTCGTATTCAAACCAATTTAAACGTATCAAATAGCTTTTTTAGATGTTATTATTGTGTTTATATATAGTTTTAGAGTCGTAGGAAATAATGCGAGACCATATAAATTAATTTGGACATTACAATTTTCGTTCAATTGGTTTCATATTCTAACCAATGCAAACGTGTCAAATAGCGCTTTTAGATGCTATTATTTCTTTTATATATGGTTTTCATGTTTTAGGAAGCATTACGAGCCCATTTCAAGTTATTTGGGACATTACAATTTTCGTTCATTTGTTTTCGTATTCAAACCAATTTAAACGTATCAAATAGCTTTTTTAGATGTTATTATTGTGTTTATATATAGTTTTAGAGTCGTAGAAATAATGCGAGACCATATTAAATTAATTTGGACATTACAATTTTCGTTCAATTGGTTTCATATTCTAACCAATGCAAACGTGTCAAGTAGCGCTGTTAGATGCTATTATTTCTTTTATATATGGTTTTCAAGTTTTAGGAAGCATTGCGAGCCCATTTCAAGTTATTTGGGACATTACAATTTTCGTTCATTTATTTTCGTATTCAAACCAATTTAAACGTATCAAATAGCTTTTTTAGATGTTATTATTGTGTTTATATATAGTTTTAGAGTCGTAGGAAATAATGCGAGACCATATTACATTAATTTGGACATTACAATTTTCGTTCAATTGGTTTCATATTCTAACCAATGCAAACGTGTCAAGTAGCGCTTTTAGATGCTATTATTTCTTTTTTATATGGTTTTCAAGTTTTAGGAAGCATTGCGAGCCCATTTCAAGTTATTTGGGACATTACAATTTTCGTTCATTTGTTTTCGTATTCAAACCAATTTAAACGTATCAAATAGCTTTTTTAGATGTTATTATTGTGTTTATATATAGTTTTAGAGTCGTAGGAAATAATGCGAGACCATATTAAATTAATTTGGACATTACAATTTTCGTTCAATTGGTTTCATATTCTAACCAATGCAAACGTGTCAAGTAGCGCTTTTAGATGCTATTATTTCTTTTATATATGGTTTTCAAGTTTTAGGAAGCATTGCGAGCCCATTTCAAGTTATTTGGGACATTACAATTTTCGTTCATTTGTTTTCGTATTCAAACCAATTTAAACGTATCAAATAGCTTTTTAGATGTTATTATTGTGTTTATATATAGTTTTAGAGTCGTAGGAAATAATGCGAGACCATATTAAATTAATTTGGACATTACAATTTTCGTTCAATTGGTTTCATATTCTAACCAATGCAAACGTGTCAAATAGCGCCTTTAGATGCTATTATTTCTTTTATATATGGATTTCAAGTTTAGGAAGCATTGCGAGTCCATTTCAAGTTATTTGGGACATTAAAATTTTCGTTTATTTGTTTTCGTATTCAAACCAATTTAAACGTATCAAATAGCTTTTTTAGATGTTATTATTGTGTTTATATATAGTTTTAGAGTCGTAGGAAATAATGCGAGACCATATTAAATTAATTTGGACATTACAATTTTCGTTCAATTGGTTTCATATTCTAACCAATGCAAACGTGTCAAGTAGCGCTTTTAGATGCTATTATTTCTTTTATATATGGTTTTCAACTTTTAGGAAGCATTGCGAGCCCATTTCAAGTTATTTGGGACATTACATTTTCGTTCATTTGTTTTCGTATTCAACCAATTTAAACGTATCAAATAGCTTTTTTAGATGTTATTATTGTGTTTATATATAGTTTTAGAGTCGTAGGAAATAATGCGAGACCATATTACATTAATTTGGACATTACAATTTTCGTTCAATTGGTTTCATATTCTAACCAATGCAAACGTGTCAAGTAGCGCTTTTAGATGCTATTATTTCTTTTTTATATGGTTTTCAGTTTTAGGAAGCATTGCGAGCCCATTTCAAGTTATTTGGGACATTACAATTTTCGTTCATTTGTTTTCGTATTCAAACCATTTAAACGTATCAAATAGCTTTTTTAGATGTTATTATTGTGTTTATATATAGTTTTAGAGTCGTAGGAAATAATGCGAGACCATATTAAATTAATTTGGACATTACAATTTTCGTTCAATTGGTTTTCATATTCTAACCAATGCAAACGTGTCAAGTAGCGCTTTTAGATGCTATTATTTCTTTTATATATGGTTTTCAAGTTTTAGGAAGCATTGCGAGCCCATTTCAAGTTATTTGGGACATTACAATTTTCGTTCATTTGTTTTCGTATTCAAACCAATTTAAACGTATCAAATAGCTTTTTTAGATGTTATTATTGTGTTTATATATAGTTTTAGAGTCGTAGGAAATAATGCGAGACCATATTAAATTAATTTGGACATTACAATTTTCGTTCAATTGGTTTCATATTCTAACCAATGCAAACGTGTCAAATAGCGCCTTTAGATGCTATTATTTCTTTTATATATGGATTTCAAGTTTTAGGAAGCATTGCGAGTCCATTTCAAGTTATTTGGGACATTAAAATTTTCGTTATTTGTTTTCGTATTCAAACCAATTTAAACGTATCAAATAGCTTTTTTAGATGTTATTATTGTGTTTATATATAGTTTTAGAGTCGTAGGAAATAATGCGAGACCATATTAAATTAATTTGGACATTACAATTTTCGTTCAATTGGTTTCATATTCTAACCAATGCAAACGTGTCAAGTAGCGCTTTTAGATGCTATTATTTCTTTTTATATATGGTTTTCAAGTTTTAGGAAGCATTGCGAGCCCATTTCAAGTTATTTGGGACATTACAATTTTCGTTCATTTGTTTTCGTATTCAAACAATTTAAACGTATCAAATAGCTTTTTTAGATGTTATTATTGTGTTTATATATAGTTTTAGAGTCGTAGGAAATAATGCGAGACCATATTAAATTAATTTGGACATTACAATTTTCGTTCAATTGGTTTCATATTCTAACCAATGCAAACGTGTCAAATAGCGCCTTTAGATGCTATTATTTCTTTTATATATGGATTTCAAGTTTTAGGAAGCATTGCGAGCCCATTTCAAGTTATTTGGGACATTAAAATTTTCGTTTATTTGTTTTCGTATTCAAACCAATTTAAACGTATCAAATAGCTTTTTTAGATGTTATTATTGTGTTTATATATAGTTTTAGAGTCGTAGGAAATAATGCGAGACCATATTAAATTAATTTGGACATTACAATTTTCGTTCAATTGGTTTCATATTCTAACCAATGCAAACGTGTCAAGTAGCGCCTTTAGATGCTATTATTTCTTTTATATATGGTTTTCAAGTTTTAGGAAGCATTGCGAGCCCATTTCAAGTTATTTGGACATTACAATTTTCGTTCATTTGTTTTCGTATTCAAACCAATTTAAACGTATCAAATAGCTTTTTTAGATGTTATTATTGTGTTTATATATAGTTTTAGAGTCGTAGGAAATAATGCGAGACCATATTAAATTAATTTGGACATTACAATTTTCGTTCAATTGGTTTCATATTCTAACCAATTTAAACGTATCAAATAGCTTTTTTAGATGTTATTATTGTGTTTATATATAGTTTTAGAGTCGTAGGAAATAATGCGAGACCATATTAAATTAATTTGGACATTACAATTTTCGTTCAATTGGTTTCATATTCTAACCAATGCAAACGTGTCAAGTAGCGCTTTTAGATGCTATTATTTCTTTTATATATGGTTTTCAAGTTTTAGGAAGCATTGCGAGCCCATTTCAAGTTATTTGGGACATTACAATTTTCGTTCATTTGTTTTCGTATTCAAACCAATTTAAACGTATCAAATAGCTTTTTTAGATGTTATTATTGTGTTTATATATAGTTTTAGAGTCGTAGGAAATAATGCGAGACCATATTACATTAATTTGGACATTACAATTTTCGTTCAATTGGTTTCATATTCTAACCAATGCAAACGTGTCAGTAGCGCTTTTAGATGCCTATTATTTCTTTTTTATATGGTTTTCAAGTTTTAGGAAGCATTGCGAGCCCATTTCAAGTTATTTGGGACATTACAATTTTCGTTCATTTGTTTTCGTATTCAAACCAATTTAAACGTAATCAAATAGCTTTTTTAGATGTTATTATTGTGTTTATATATAGTTTTAGAGTCGTAGGAAATAATGCGAGACCATATTAAATTAATTTGGACATTACAATTTTCGTTCAATTGGTTTCATATTCTAACCAATGCAAACGTGTCAAGTAGCGCTTTTAGATGCTATTATTTCTTTTATATATGGTTTTCAAGTTTTAGGAAGCATTGCGAGCCCATTTCAAGTTATTTGGACATTACAATTTTCGTTCATTTGTTTTCGTATTCAAACCAATTTAAACGTATCAAATAGCTTTTTTAGATGTTATTATTGTGTTTATATATAGTTTAGAGTCGTAGGAAATAATGCGAGACCATATTAAATTAATTTGGACATTACAATTTTCGTTCAATTGGTTTCATATTCTAACCAATGCAAACGTGTCAAATAGCGCCTTTAGATGCTATTATTTCTTTTATATATGGATTTCAAGTTTTAGGAAGCATTGCGAGTCCATTTCAAGTTATTTGGGACATTAAAATTTTCGTTTATTTGTTTTCGTATTCAAACCAATTTAAACGTATCAAATAGCTTTTTTAGATGTTATTATTGTGTTTATATATAGTTTTAGAGTCGTAGGAAATAATGCGAGACCATATTAAATTAATTTGGACATTACAATTTTCGTTCAATTGGTTTCATATTCTAACCAATGCAAACGTGTCAAGTAGCGCTTTTAGATGCTATTATTTCTTTTATATATGGTTTTCAAGTTTTAGGAAGCATTGCGAGCCCATTTCAAGTTATTTGGGACATTACAATTTTCGTTCATTTGTTTTCGTATTCAAACCAATTTAAACGTATCAAATAGCTTTTTTAGATGTTATTATTGTGTTTTATATATAGTTTTAGAGTCGTAGGAAATAATGCGAGACCATATTAATTAATTTGGACATTACAATTTTCGTTCAATTGGTTTCATATTCTAACCAATGCAAACGTGTCAAATAGCGCCTTTAGATGCTATTATTTCTTTTATATATGGATTTCAAGTTTTAGGAAGCATTGCGAGCCCATTTCAAGTTATTTGGGACATTAAAATTTTCGTTTATTTGTTTTCGTATTCAAACCATTTAAACGTATCAAATAGCTTTTTAGATGTTATATGTGTTTATATATAGTTTTAGAGTCGTAGGAAATAATGCGAGACCATATTAAATTAATTTGGACATTACAATTTTCGTTCAATTGGTTTCATATCTAACCAATGCAAAGTGTCAAGTAGCGCTTTAGATGCTATTATTTCTTTTATATATGGTTTTCAAGTTTTAGAAGCATTGCGAGCCCATTTCAAGTTATTTGGGACATTACAATTTTCGTTCATTTGTTTTCGTATTCAAACCAATTTAAACGTCAAATAGCTTTTTTAGATGTTATTATTGTGTTTATATATAGTTTTAGAGTCGTAGGAAATAATGCGAGACATATTAAATTAATTTGGACATTACAATTTTCGTTCAATTGGTTTCATATTCTAACCAATGCAAACGTGTCAAGTAGCGCTTTTAGATGCTGATTTATTTCTTTTATATATGGTTTTCAAGTTTTAGGAAGCATTGCGAGCCCATTTCAAGTTATTTGGGACATTACAATTTTCGTTCAATTTGTTTTCGTATTCAAACCAATTTAAACGTATCAAATAGCTTTTTTAGATGTTATTATTGTGTTTATATATAGTTTTAGAGTCGTAGGAATAATGCGAGACCATATTAATTAATTTGGGACATTACAATTTTCGTTCAATTGGTTTCATATTCTAAACCAATGCAAACGTGTCAAGTAGCGCTTTTAGATGCTATTATTCCTTTTATATATGGTTTTCAAGTTTTAGGAAGCATTGCGAGCCCATTTCCAAGTTACTTGGGACATTACAATTTTCGTTCATTTGGTTTTCGTATTCAAACCAATTTAAACGTATGAAATAGCTTTTTTTAGATGTTATTATTGTGTTTATATATAGTTTTAGAGTCGTAGGAAATAATGCGAGACCATATTAAATTAATTTGACATTACAATTTTCGTTCAATTGGTTTCATATTCTAACCAATGCAAACGTGTCAAGTAGCGCTTTTAGATGCTATTATTTCTTTTATATATGGTTTCAAGTTTTAGGAAGCATTGCGAGCCCATTTCAAGTTATTTGGGACATTACAATTTTCGTTCATTTGTTTTCGTATTCAAACCAATTTAAACGTATCAAATAGCTTTTTTAGATGTTATTATTGTGTTTATATATATTTTAGAGTCGTAGGAAATAATGCGAGACCATATTAAATTAATTTGGACATTACAATTTTCGTTCAATTGGTTTCATATTCTAACCACGCAAACGTGTCAAATAGCGCCTTTAGATGCTATTATTTCTTTTATATATGGATTTCAAGTTTTAGGAAGCATTGCGAGCCCATTTCAAGTTATTTGGGACATTAAAAATTTCGTTTATTTGTTTCGTATTCAAACCAATTTAAACGTATCAAATAGCTTTTAGATGTTATTATTGTGTTTATATAGTTTTAGAGTCGTAGGAAATAATGCGAGACCATATTAAATTAATTTGGGACATTACAATTTTCGTTCATTGGTTTCATATTCTAACCAATGCAAACGTGTCAAATAGCGCTTTTAGATGCTATTATTTCTTTTATATATGGTTTTCAAGTTTTAGGAAGCATTGCGAGCCCATTTCAAGTTATTTGGGACATTACAATTTTCGTTCATTTGTTTTCGTATTCAAACCATTTAAACGTAACAAATAGCTTTTTTAGATGTTATTATTATGTTTATATATAGTTTTAGAGTCGTAGGAAATAATGCGAGACCATATTAAATTAATTGGACATTACAATTTTCGTTCAATTGGTTTCATATTCTAACCAATGCAAACGTGTCAAATAGCGCCTTTAGATGCTATTATTTCTTTTATATATGGATTTCAAGTTTTAGGAAGCATTGCGAGCCCATTTCAAGTTATTTGGGACATTAAAATTTTCGTTTATTTGTTTTCGTATTCAAACCAATTTAAAACGTATCAAATAGCTTTTTTAGATGTTATTATTGTGTTTATATATAGTTTTAGAGTCGTAGGAAATAATGCGAGACCATATTAAATTAATTTGTACATTACAATTTTCGTTCAATTGGTTTCATATTCTAACCAATGCAAACGTGGTCAAATAGCGCTTTTAGATGCTATTATTTCTTTTTATATATGGTTTTCAAGTTTAGGAAGCATTACGAGCCATTTCAAGTTATTTAGGACATTACAATTTTCGTTCATTTGTTTTCGTATTCAAACCAATTTAAACGTATCAAATAGCTTTTTTAGATGTTATTATTGTGTTATATATAGTTTTAGAGTCGTAGAAAATAATGCGAGAACCATATTAATTAATTTGGACATTACAATTTTCGTTCAATTGGTTTCATATTCTAAC
>CALNHX010012169.1:0-26947 GCA_940337035.1 Agriotes lineatus
TACGTATACCAGACCAACGGATTTATTAGAAGTACAAGCTGTGATTTGTACTAACTGCTTTCTGCATTTTTCATTAATATTAGGTAAGTATCCAGGTTTTTACAAACGGGCAGGGGCCTTTTAAGGCTGAAGTCCCCCGGGCCTTTTCCTTGCCAGTCCGCCCATGCACGGGATGGTAACTATTTTGAATTATTTGGACAGTTTCGCATTGAAACGTGAATGTGATTTCTAGCGCTTTCTAACCTTGGTTGGTTTATGTTTCATTGGTTAGCGATAGAGAATGTCCTCGCTATTAAGCTGAACACATTTTCTGTTTGATTGTGCGGATGTGTGTTCGAAGTTAGAGAAGATCCGCTGTGAAGTTCGATTTTGCCATTATGTCTCGCAACACGTAAGTTCCATTTGCATTATTATTCAGATGTGGAAGTTATACGCAAGTTTTGTATGTATCATGCCTTCTGGGAAAGCAGTCGAAATGGCGAAAACATGCGTCTACACAAAAGGTCAAGACTCGCTCAAAAAATATTGTCACGCAATTACCTGGTGTAAGAGGCCCTCTAAAAGAAGTCAAAGAACCTCTTGATATGTGGAAACACTTTTTTGATATTAACATGCTGAATATGATGATAGACAACACTAATAAATACATAGCTAGTGTAGCAAACAATTATTCAAGAGATACGTATACCAGACCAACGGATTTATTAGAAGTACAAGCTGTGATTTGTACTAACTACTTTCTGCATTTTTCATTAATATTAGGTAAGTATCCAGGTTTTTACAAACGGGCAGGGGCCTTTTAAGGCTGAAGTCCCCCCGGGCCTTTTCCTTGCCAGTCCGCCCATGCACGGGATGGTAACTATTTTGAATTATTTAGACAGTTTCGCATTGAAACGTGAATGTGATTTCTAGCGCTTTCTAACCGTGGTTGGTTTATGTTTCATTGGTTAGCGATAGAGAATGTCCTCGCTATTAAGCTGAACACATTTTCTGTTTGATTGTGCGGATGTGTGTTCGAAGTTAGAAGAAGATCCGCTGTGAAGTTCGATTTTGCCATTATGTCTCGCAACACGTAAGTTCCATTTGCATTATTATTCAGATGTGGAAGTTATACGCAAGTTTTGTATGTATCATGCCTTCTGGGAAAGCAGTCGAAATGGCGAAAACATGCGTCTACACAAAAGGTCAAGACTCGCTCAAAAAATATTGTCACGCAATTACCTGGTGTAAGAGGCCCTCTAAAAGAAGTCAAAGAACCTCTTGATATGTGGAAACACTTTTTTGATATTAACATGCTGAATATGATGATAGACAACACTAATAAATACATAGCTAGTGTAGCAAACAATTATTCAAGAGATACGTATACCAGACCAACGGATTTATTAGAAGTACAAGCTGTGATTTGTACTAACTACTTTCTGCATTTTTCATTAATATTAGGTAAGTATCCAGGTTTTTACAAACGGGCAGGGGCCTTTTAAGGCTGAAGTCCCCCCGGGCCTTTTCCTTGCCAGTCCGCCCATGCACGGGATGGTAACTATTTTGAATTATTTGGACAGTTTCGCATTGAAACGTGAATGTGATTTCTAGCGCTTTCTAACCTTGGTTGGTTTATATTTCATTGGTTAGCGATAGAGAATGTCCTCGCTATTAAGCTGAACACATTTTCTGTTTGATTGTGCGGATGTGTGTTCGAAGTTAGAAGAAGATCCGCTGTGAAGTTCGATTTTGCCATTATGTCTCGCAACACGTAAGTTCCATTTGCATTATTATTCAGATGTGGAAGTTATACGCAAGTTTTGTATGTATCATGCCTTCTGGGAAAGCAGTCGAAATGGCGAAAACATGCGTCTACACAAAAGGTCAAGACTCGCTCAAAAAATATTGTCACGCAATTACCTGGTGTAAGAGGCCCTCTAAAAGAAGTCAAAGAACCTCTTGATATGTGGAAACACTTTTTTGATATTAACATGCTGAATATGATGATAGACAACACTAATAAATACATAGCTAGTGTAGCAAACAATTATTCAAGAGATACGTATACCAGACCAACGGATTTATTAGAAGTACAAGCTGTGATTTGTACTAACTACTTTCTGCATTTTTCATTAATATTAGGTAAGTATCCAGGTTTTTACAAACGGGCAGGGGCCTTTTAAGGCTGAAGTCCCCCCGGGCCTTTTCCTTGCCAGTCCGCCCATGCACGGGATGGTAACTATTTTGAATTATTTGGACAGTTTCGCATTGAAACGTGAATGTGATTTCTAGCGCTTTCTAACCTTGGTTGGTTTATATTTCATTGGTTAGCGATAGAGAATGTCCTCGCTATTAAGCTGAACACATTTTCTGTTTGATTGTGCGGATGTGTGTTCGAAGTTAGAAGAAGATCCGCTGTGAAGTTCGATTTTGCCATTATGTCTCGCAACACGTAAGTTCCATTTGCATTATTATTCAGATGTGGAAGTTATACGCAAGTTTTGTATGTATCATGCCTTCTGGGAAAGCAGTCGAAATGGCGAAAACATGCGTCTACACAAAAGGTCAAGACTCGCTCAAAAAATATTGTCACGCAATTACCTGGTGTAAGAGGCCCTCTAAAAGAAGTCAAAGAACCTCTTGATATGTGGAAACACTTTTTTGATATTAACATGCTGAATATGATGATAGACAACACTAATAAATACATAGCTAGTGTAGCAAACAATTATTCAAGAGATACGTATACCAGACCAACGGATTTATTAGAAGTACAAGCTGTGATTTGTACTAACTGCTTTCTGCATTTTTCATTAATATTAGGTAAGTATCCAGGTTTTTACAAACGGGCAGGGGCCTTTTAAGGCTGAAGTCCCCCCGGGCCTTTTCCTTGCCAGTCCGCCCATGCACGGGATGGTAACTATTTTGAATTATTTGGACAGTTTCGCATTGAAACGTGAATGTGATTTCTAGCGCTTTCTAACCTTGGTTGGTTTATGTTTCATTGGTTAGCGATAGAGAATGTCCTCGCTATTAAGCTGAACACATTTTCTGTTTGATTGTGCGGATGTGTGTTCGAAGTTAGAAGAAGATCCGCTGTGAAGTTCGATTTTGCCATTATGTCTCGCAACACGTAAGTTCCATTTGCATTATTATTCAGATGTGGAAGTTATACGCAAGTTTTGTATGTATCATGCCTTCTGGGAAAGTAGTCGAAATGGCGAAAACATGCGTCTACACAAAAGGTCAAGACTCGCTCAAAAAATATTGTCACGCAATTACCTGGTGTAAGAGGCCCTCTAAAAGAAGTCAAAGAACCTCTTGATATGTGGAAACACTTTTTTGATATTAACATGCTGAATATGATGATAGACAACACTAATAAATACATAGCTAGTGTAGCAAACAATTATTCAAGAGATACGTATACCAGACCAACAGATTTATTAGAAGTACAAGCTGTGATTTGTACTAACTACTTTCTGCATTTTTCATTAATATTAGGTAAGTATCCAGGTTTTTACAAACGGGCAGGGGCCTTTTAAGGCTGAAGTCCTCCGAGCCTTTTCCTTGCCAGTCCGCCCCTGCACGGGATGGTAACTATTTTGAATTATTTGGACAGTTTCGCATTGAAACGTGAATGTGATTTCTAGCGCTTTCTAACCTTGGTTGGTTTATGTTTCATTGGTTAGCGATAGAGAATGTCCTCGCTATTAAGCTGAACACATTTTCTGTTTGATTGTGCGGATGTGTGTTCGAAGTTAGAAGAAGATCCGCTGTGAAGTTCGATTTTGCCATTATGTCTCGCAACACGTAAGTTCCATTTGCATTATTATTCAGATGTGGAAGTTATACGCAAGTTTTGTATGTATCATGCCTTCTGGGAAAGCAGTCGAAATGGCGAAAACATGCGTCTACACAAAAGGTCAAGACTCGCTCAAAAAATATTGTCACGCAATTACCTGGTGTAAGAGGCCCTCTAAAAGAAGTCAAAGAACCTCTTGATATCTGGAAACACTTTTTTGATATTAACATGCTGAATATGATGATAGACAACACTAATAAATACATAGCTAGTGTAGCAAACAATTATTCAAGAGATACGTATACCAGACCAACGGATTTATTAGAAGTACAAGCTGTGATTTGTACTAACTGCTTTCTGGATTTTTCATTAATATTAGGTAAGTATCCAGGTTTTTACAAACGGGCAGGGGCCTTTTAAGGCTGAAGTCCCCCGGGCCTTTTCCTTGCCAGTCCGCCCCTGCACAGGATGGTAACTATTTTGAATTATTTGGACAGTTTCGCATTGAAACGTGAATGTGATTTCTAGCGCTTTCTAACCTTGGTTGGTTTATGTTTCATTGGTTAGCGATACAGAATGTCCTCGCTATTAAGCTGAACACATTTTCTGTTTGATTGTGCGGATGTGTGTTCGAAGTTAGAAGAAGATCCGCTGTGAAGTTTTGCCATTATGTCTCGCAACACGTAAGTTCCATTTGCATTATTATTCAGATGTGCAAGTTATACGCAAGTTTTGTATGCATCGTGCCTTCTGGGAAAGCAGTCGAAATGGCGAAAACATGCGTCTACACAAAAGGTCAAGACTCGCTCAAAAAATATTGTCACGCAATTACCTGGTGTAAGAGGCCCTCTAAAAGAAGTCAAAGAACCTCTTGATATCTGGAAACACTTTTTTGATATTAACATGCTGAATATGATTATAGACAACACTAATAAATACATAGCTAGTGTAGCAAATAAGGCTGGGAAGCGGATTCGGATTTTCGGATATCCGGATTTTTTATAGGCGGATATCCGGATATGGTAGAAGTTAAAAATCCGATATTCGGATTTATCCGGATTTATCCGGATTTTCTGTACATCCGAATTTTTTGTAAATCCGGATTTTCTGTAAATCCGGATTTAATGTAAATCCGGATTTTATATAGATCCGGATTTTGTGTGATACCGGATTTTCTGCAAATGAGGATTTTATGTAGATACAAATTGTGCGTGGAGAACCGGTTTTATATTATAATAAAATGTTAATATCTGTTACCCTTACCGACTTGTGTAATTTTTTCTTTTAGGTTTTAGAGTTAATTAATAAATTCAAAAATTCAGTCGTTTATTACAATGTAATTTGTAATATCGTAAATTGTGGATTGAATATGCCCGAAGAAGCTAGAAATCTCTAGCTAAATCCGGATTTCCGTTTGTTGTATATATCCGGATTTCTGTTTTTCGGATAATTTCGGATTTCAAATTATTCGGATAATTCGGATTTCGGATAAAGCATAATAACGGTTTTATCGGATAGAGGATTGCCATTGGCGGATTTTTTCCGGATAGTAAAATCCTAACGGATTCCGGATTATTCGAATACCGGATAATTTAAAATCCGAAATCCGGATTTCAAACTTTAACGGATTTCCCAGCACTAGTAGCAAACAATTATTCAAGCGATACGTATACCAGACCAACGGATTTATTAGAAGTACAAGCTGTGATTTGTACTAACTACTTTCTGCATTTTTCATTAATATTAGGTAAGTATCCAGGTTTTTACAAACGGGCAGGGGCCTTTTAAGGCTGAAGTCCCCCCGGGCCATTTCCTTGCCAGTCCGCCCCTGCACGGGATGGTAACTATTTTGAATTATTTGGACAGTTTCGCATTGAAACGTGAATGTGATTTCTAGCGCTTTCTAACCTTGGTTGGTTTATGTTTCATTGGTTAGCGATAGAGAATGTCCTCGCTATTAAGCTGAACACATTTTCTGTTTGATTGTGCGGATGTGTGTTCGAAGTTAGAAGAAGATCCGCTGTGAAGTTCGATTTTGCCATTATGTCTCGCAACACGTAAGTTCCATTTGCATTATTATTCAGATGTGGAAGTTATACGCAAGTTTTGTATGTATCATGCCTTCTGGGAAAGCAGTCGAAATGGCGAAAACATGCGTCTACACAAAAGGTCAAGACTCGCTCAAAAAATATTGTCACGCAATTACCTGGTGTAAGAGGCCCTCTAAAAGAAGTCAAAGAACCTCTTGATATCTGGAAACACTTTTTTGATATGAACATGCTGAATATGATTATAGACAACACTAATAAATACATAGCTAGTGTAGCAAACAATTATTCAAGAGATACGTATACCAGACCAACGGATTTATTAGAAGTACAAGCTGTGATTTGTACTAACTACTTTCTGCATTTTTCATTAATATTAGGTAAGTATCCAGGTTTTTACAAACGGGCAGGGGCCTTTTAAGGCTGAAGTCCCCCCGGGCCATTTCCTTGCCAGTCCGCCCCTGCACGGGATGGTAACTATTTTGAATTATTTGGACAGTTTCGCATTGAAACGTGAATGTGATTTCTAGCGCTTTCTAACCTTGGTTGGTTTATGTTTCATTGGTTAGCGATAGAGAATGTCCTCGCTATTAAGCTGAACACATTTTCTGTTTGATTGTGCGGATGTGTGTTCGAAGTTAGAAGAAGATCCGCTGTGAAGTTCGATTTTGCCATTATGTCTCGCAACACGTAAGTTCCATTTGCATTATTATTCAGATGTGGAAGTTATACGCAAGTTTTGTATGTATCATGCCTTCTGGGAAAGCAGTCGAAATGGCGAAAACATGCGTCTACACAAAAGGTCAAGACTCGCTCAAAAAATATTGTCACGCAATTACCTGGTGTAAGAGGCCCTCTAAAAGAAGTCAAAGAACCTCTTGATATCTGGAAACACTTTTTTGATATTAACATGCTGAATATGATTATAGACAACACTAATAAATACATAGCTAGTGTAGCAAATAAGGCTGGGAAGCGGATTCGGATTTTCGGATATCCGGATTTTTTATAGGCGGATATCCGGATATGGTAGAAGTTAAAAATCCGATATTCGGATTTATCCGGATTTATCCGGATTTTCTGTACATCCGAATTTTTTGTAAATCCGGATTTTCTGTAAATCCGGATTTAATGTAAATCCGGATTTTATATAGATCCGGATTTTGTGTGATACCGGATTTTCTGCAAATGAGGATTTTATGTAGATACAAATTGTGCGTGGAGAACCGGTTTTATATTATAATAAAATGTTAATATCTGTTACCCTTACCGACTTGTGTAATTTTTCTTTTGGGTTTTAGAGTTAATTAATAAATTCAAAAATTCAGTCGTTTATTACAATGTAATTTGTAATATCGTAAATTGTGGATTGAATATGCCCGAAGAAGCTAGAAATCTCTAGCTAAATCCGGATTTCCGTTTGTTGTATATATCCGGATTTCTGTTTTTCGGATAATTTCGGATTTCAAATTATTCGGATAATTCGGATTTCGGATAAAGCATAATAACGGTTTTATCGGATAGCGGATTGCCATTGGCGGATTTTTTCCGGATAGTAAAATCCTAACGGATTCCGGATTATTCGGATACCGGATAATTTAAAATCCGAAATCCGGATTTCAAACTGTAACGGATTTCCCAGCACTAGTAGCAAACAATTATTCAAGAGATACGTATACCAGACCAACAGATTTATTAGAAGTACAAGCTGTGATTTGTACTAACTACTTTCTGCATTTTTCATTAATATTAGGTAAGTATCCAGGTTTTTACAAACGGGCAGGGGCCTTTTAAGGCTGAAGTCCCCCCGGGCCATTTCCTTGCCAGTCCGCCCCTGCACGGGATGGTAACTATTTTGAATTATTTGGACAGTTTCGCATTGAAACGTGAATGTGATTTCTAGCGCTTTCTAACCTTGGTTGGTTTATGTTTCATTGGTTAGCGATAGAGAATGTCCTCGCTATTAAGCTGAACACATTTTCTGTTTGATTGTGCGGATGTGTGTTCGAAGTTAGAAGAAGATCCGCTGTGAAGTTCGATTTTGCCATTATGTCTCGCAACACGTAAGTTCCATTTGCATTATTATTCAGATGTGGAAGTTATACGCAAGTTTTGTATGTATCATGCCTTCTGGGAAAGCAGTCGAAATGGCGAAAACATGCGTCTACACAAAAGGTCAAGACTCGCTCAAAAAATATTGTCACGCAATTACCTGGTGTAAGAGGCCCTCTAAAAGAAGTCAAAGAACCTCTTGATATCTGGAAACACTTTTTTGATATGAACATGCTGAATATGATTATAGACAACACTAATAAATACATAGCTAGTGTAGCAAACAATTATTCAAGAGATACGTATACCAGACCAACGGATTTATTAGAAGTACAAGCTGTGATTTGTACTAACTACTTTCTGCATTTTTCATTAATATTAGGTAAGTATCCAGGTTTTTACAAACGGGCAGGGGCCTTTTAAGGCTGAAGTCCCCCCGGGCCTTTTCCTTGCCAGTCCGCCCATGCACGGGATGGTAACTATTTTGAATTATTTGGACAGTTTCGCATTGAAACGTGAATGTGATTTCTAGCGCTTTCTAACCTTGGTTGGTTTATGTTTCATTGGTTAGCGATAGAGAATGTCCTCGCTATTAAGCTGAACACATTTTCTGTTTGATTGTGCGGATGTGTGTTCGAAGTTAGAAGAAGATCCGCTGTGAAGTTCGATCTTGCCATTATGTCTCGCAACACGTAAGTTCCATTTGCATTATTATTCAGATGTGGAAGTTATACGCAAGTTTTGTATGTATCATGCCTTCTGGGAAAGCAGTCGAAATGGCGAAAACATGCGTCTACACAAAAGGTCAAGACTCGCTCAAAAAATATTGTCACGCAATTACCTGGTGTAAGAGGCCCTCTAAAAGAAGTCAAAGAACCTCTTGATATCTGGAAACACTTTTTTGATATTAACATGCTGAATATGATTATAGACAACACTAATAAATACATAGCTAGTGTAGCAAATAAGGCTGGGAAGCGGATTCGGATTTTCGGATATCCGGATTTTTTATAGGCGGATATCCGGATATGGTAGAAGTTAAAAATCCGATATTCGGATTTATCCGGATTTATCCGGATTTTCTGTACATCCGAATTTTTTGTAAATCCGGATTTTCTGTAAATCCGGATTTAATGTAAATCCGGATTTTATATAGATCCGGATTTTGTGTGATACCGGATTTTCTGCAAATGAGGATTTTATGTAGATACAAATTGTGCGTGGAGAACCGGTTTTATATTATAATAAAATGTTAATATCTGTTACCCTTACCGACTTGTGTAATTTTTTCTTTTGGGTTTTAGAGTTAATTAATAAATTCAAAAATTCAGTCGTTTATTACAATGTAATTTGTAATATCGTAAATTGTGGATTGAATATGCCCGAAGAAGCTAGAAATCTCTAGCTAAATCCGGATTTCCGTTTGTTGTATATATCCGGATTTCTGTTTTTCGGATAATTTCGGATTTCAAATTATTCGGATAATTCGGATTTCGGATAAAGCATAATAACGGTTTTATCGGATAGCGGATTGCCATTGGCGGATTTTTTCCGGATAGTAAAATCCTAACGGATTCCGGATTATTCGGATACCGGATAATTTAAAATCCGAAATCCGGATTTCAAACTTTAACGGATTTCCCAGCACTAGTAGCAAACAATTATTCAAGCGATACGTATACCAGACCAACGGATTTATTAGAAGTACAAGCTGTGATTTGTACTAACTACTTTCTGCATTTTTCATTAATATTAGGTAAGTATCCAGGTTTTTACAAACGGGCAGGGGCCTTTTAAGGCTGAAGTCCCCCCGGGCCATTTCCTTGCCAGTCCGCCCCTGCACGGGATGGTAACTATTTTGAATTATTTGGACAGTTTCGCATTGAAACGTGAATGTGATTTCTAGCGCTTTCTAACCTTGGTTGGTTTATGTTTCATTGGTTAGCGATAGAGAATGTCCTCGCTATTAAGCTGAACACATTTTCTGTTTGATTGTGCGGATGTGTGTTCGAAGTTAGAAGAAGATCCGCTGTGAAGTTCGATTTTGCCATTATGTCTCGCAACACGTAAGTTCCATTTGCATTATTATTCAGATGTGGAAGTTATACGCAAGTTTTGTATGTATCATGCCTTCTGGGAAAGCAGTCGAAATGGCGAAAACATGCGTCTACACAAAAGGTCAAGACTCGCTCAAAAAATATTGTCACGCAATTACCTGGTGTAAGAGGCCCTCTAAAAGAAGTCAAAGAACCTCTTGATATCTGGAAACACTTTTTTGATATGAACATGCTGAATATGATTATAGACAACACTAATAAATACATAGCTAGTGTAGCAAACAATTATTCAAGAGATACGTATACCAGACCAACGGATTTATTAGAAGTACAAGCTGTGATTTGTACTAACTACTTTCTGCATTTTTCATTAATATTAGGTAAGTATCCAGGTTTTTACAAACGGGCAGGGGCCTTTTAAGGCTGAAGTCCCCCCGGGCCATTTCCTTGCCAGTCCGCCCCTGCACGGGATGGTAACTATTTTGAATTATTTGGACAGTTTCGCATTGAAACGTGAATGTGATTTCTAGCGCTTTCTAACCTTGGTTGGTTTATGTTTCATTGGTTAGCGATAGAGAATGTCCTCGCTATTAAGCTGAACACATTTTCTGTTTGATTGTGCGGATGTGTGTTCGAAGTTAGAAGAAGATCCGCTGTGAAGTTCGATTTTGCCATTATGTCTCGCAACACGTAAGTTCCATTTGCATTATTATTCAGATGTGGAAGTTATACGCAAGTTTTGTATGTATCATGCCTTCTGGGAAAGCAGTCGAAATGGCGAAAACATGCGTCTACACAAAAGGTCAAGACTCGCTCAAAAAATATTGTCACGCAATTACCTGGTGTAAGAGGCCCTCTAAAAGAAGTCAAAGAACCTCTTGATATCTGGAAACACTTTTTTGATATGAACATGCTGAATATGATTATAGACAACACTAATAAATACATAGCTAGTGTAGCAAACAATTATTCAAGAGATACGTATACCAGACCAACGGATTTATTAGAAGTACAAGCTGTGATTTGTACTAACTACTTTCTGCATTTTTCATTAATATTAGGTAAGTATCCAGGTTTTTACAAACGGGCAGGGGCCTTTTAAGGCTGAAGTCCCCCCGGGCCTTTTCCTTGCCAGTCCGCCCATGCACGGGATGGTAACTATTTTGAATTATTTGGACAGTTTCGCATTGAAACGTGAATGTGATTTCTAGCGCTTTCTAACCTTGGTTGGTTTATGTTTCATTGGTTAGCGATAGAGAATGTCCTCGCTATTAAGCTGAACACATTTTCTGTTTGATTGTGCGGATGTGTGTTCGAAGTTAGAAGAAGATCCGCTGTGAAGTTCGATCTTGCCATTATGTCTCGCAACACGTAAGTTCCATTTGCATTATTATTCAGATGTGGAAGTTATACGCAAGTTTTGTATGTATCATGCCTTCTGGGAAAGCAGTCGAAATGGCGAAAACATGCGTCTACACAAAAGGTCAAGACTCGCTCAAAAAATATTGTCACGCAATTACCTGGTGTAAGAGGCCCTCTAAAAGAAGTCAAAGAACCTCTTGATATCTGGAAACACTTTTTTGATATTAACATGCTGAATATGATTATAGACAACACTAATAAATACATAGCTAGTGTAGCAAATAAGGCTGGGAAGCGGATTCGGATTTTCGGATATCCGGATTTTTTATAGGCGGATATCCGGATATGGTAGAAGTTAAAAATCCGATATTCGGATTTATCCGGATTTATCCGGATTTTCTGTACATCCGAATTTTTTGTAAATCCGGATTTTCTGTAAATCCGGATTTAATGTAAATCCGGATTTTATATAGATCCGGATTTTGTGTGATACCGGATTTTCTGCAAATGAGGATTTTATGTAGATACAAATTGTGCGTGGAGAACCGGTTTTATATTATAATAAAATGTTAATATCTGTTACCCTTACCGACTTGTGTAATTTTTTCTTTTGGGTTTTAGAGTTAATTAATAAATTCAAAAATTCAGTCGTTTATTACAATGTAATTTGTAATATCGTAAATTGTGGATTGAATATGCCCGAAGAAGCTAGAAATCTCTAGCTAAATCCGGATTTCCGTTTGTTGTATATATCCGGATTTCTGTTTTTCGGATAATTTCGGATTTCAAATTATTCGGATAATTCGGATTTCGGATAAAGCATAATAACGGTTTTATCGGATAGCGGATTGCCATTGGCGGATTTTTTCCGGATAGTAAAATCCTAACGGATTCCGGATTATTCGGATACCGGATAATTTAAAATCCGAAATCCGGATTTCAAACTGTAACGGATTTCCCAGCACTAGTAGCAAACAATTATTCAAGAGATACGTATACCAGACCAACGGATTTATTAGAAGTACAAGCTGTGATTTGTACTAACTACTTTCTGCATTTTTCATTAATATTAGGTAAGTATCCAGGTTTTTACAAACGGGCAGGGGCCTTTTAAGGCTGAAGTCCCCCCGGGCCATTTCCTTGCCAGTCCGCCCATGCACGGGATGGTAACTATTTTGAATTATTTGGACAGTTTCGCATTGAAACGTGAATGTGATTTCTAGCGCTTTCTAACCTTGGTTGGTTTATGTTTCATTGGTTAGCGATAGAGAATGTCCTCGCTATTAAGCTGAACACATTTTCTGTTTGATTGTGCGGATGTGTGTTCGAAGTTAGAAGAAGATCCGCTGTGAAGTTCGATTTTGCCATTATGTCTCGCAACACGTAAGTTCCATTTGCATTATTATTCAGATGTGGAAGTTATACGCAAGTTTTGTATGTATCATGCCTTCTGGGAAAGCAGTCGAAATGGCGAAAACATGCGTCTACACAAAAGGTCAAGACTCGCTCAAAAAATATTGTCACGCAATTACCTGGTGTAAGAGGCCCTCTAAAAGAAGTCAAAGAACCTCTTGATATGTGGAAACACTTTTTTGATATTAACATGCTGAATATGATTATAGACAACACTAATAAATACATAGCTAGTGTAGCAAACAATTATTCAAGAGATACGTATACCAGACCAACGGATTTATTAGAAGTACAAGCTGTGATTTGTACTAACTACTTTCTGCATTTTTCATTAATATTAGGTAAGTATCCAGGTTTTTACAAACGGGCAGGGGCCTTTTAAGGCTGAAGTCCCCCCGGGCCTTTTCCTTGCCAGTCCGCCCATGCACGGGATGGTAACTATTTTGAATTATTTGGACAGTTTCGCATTGAAACGTGAATGTGATTTCTAGCGCTTTCTAACCTTGGTTGGTTTATGTTTCATTGGTTAGCGATAGAGAATGTCCTCGCTATTAAGCTGAACACATTTTCTGTTTGATTGTGCGGATGTGTGTTCGAAGTTAGAAGAAGATCCGCTGTGAAGTTCGATTTTGCCATTATGTCTCGCAACACGTAAGTTCCATTTGCATTATTATTCAGATGTGGAAGTTATACGCAAGTTTTGTATGTATCATGCCTTCTGGGAAAGCAGTCGAAATGGCGAAAACATGCGTCTACACAAAAGGTCAAGACTCGCTCAAAAAATATTGTCACGCAATTACCTGGTGTAAGAGGCCCTCTAAAAGAAGTCAAAGAACCTCTTGATATGTGGAAACACTTTTTTGATATTAACATGCTGAATATGATTATAGACAACACTAATAAATACATAGCTAGTGTAGCAAACAATTATTCAAGAGATACGTATACCAGACCAACGGATTTATTAGAAGTACAAGCTGTGATTTGTACTAACTACTTTCTGCATTTTTCATTAATATTAGGTAAGTATCCAGGTTTTTACAAACGGGCAGGGGCCTTTTAAGGCTGAAGTCCCCCCGGGCCTTTTCCTTGCCAGTCCGCCCATGCACGGGATGGTAACTATTTTGAATTATTTAGACAGTTTCGCATTGAAACGTGAATGTGATTTCTAGCGCTTTCTAACCTTGGTTGGTTTATGTTTCATTGGTTAGCGATAGAGAATGGCCTCGCTATTAAGCTGAACACATTTTCTGTTTGATTGTGCGGATGTGTGTTCGAAGTTAGAAGAAGATCCGCTGTGAAGTTCGATCTTGCCATTATGTCTCGCAACACGTAAGTTCCATTTGCATTATTATTCAGATGTGGAAGTTATACGCAAGTTTTGTATGTATCATGCCTTCTGGGAAAGCAGTCGAAATGGCGAAAACATGCGTCTACACAAAAGGTCAAGACTCGCTCAAAAAATATTGTCACGCAATTACCTGGTGTAAGAGGCCCTCTAAAAGAAGTCAAAGAACCTCTTGATATGTGGAAACACTTTTTTGATATTAACATGCTGAATATGATTATAGACAACACTAATAAATACATAGCTAGTGTAGCAAACAATTATTCAAGAGATACGTATACCAGACCAACGGATTTATTAGAAGTACAAGCTGTGATTTGTACTAACTACTTTCTGCATTTTTCATTAATATTAGGTAAGTATCCAGGTTTTTACAAACGGGCAGGGGCCTTTTAAGGCTGAAGTCCCCCCGGGCCTTTTCCTTGCCAGTCCGCCCATGCACGAGATGGTAACTATTTTGAATTATTTGGACAGTTTCGCATTGAAACGTGAATGTGATTTCTAGCGCTTTCTAACCTTGGTTGGTTTATGTTTCATTGGTTAGCGATAGAGAATGTCCTCGCTATTAAGCTGAACACATTTTCTGTTTGATTGTGCGGATGTGTGTTCGAAGTTAGAAGAAGATCCGCTGTGAAGTTCGATCTTGCCATTATGTCTCGCAACACGTAAGTTCCATTTGCATTATTATTCAGATGTGGAAGTTATACCCAAGTTTTGTATGTATCATGCCTTCTGGGAAAGCAGTCGAAATGGCGAAAACATGCGTCTACACAAAAGGTCAAGACTCGCTCAAAAAATATTGTCACGCAATTACCTGGTGTAAGAGGCCCTCTAAAAGAAGTCAAAGAACCTCTTGATATGTGGAAACACTTTTTTGATATTAACATGCTGAATATGATTATAGACAACACTAATAAATACATAGCTAGTGTAGCAAACAATTATTCAAGAGATACGTATACCAGACCAACGGATTTATTAGAAGTACAAGCTGTGATTTGTACTAACTACTTTCTGCATTTTTCATTAATATTAGGTAAGTATCCAGGTTTTTACAAACGGGCAGGGGCCTTTTAAGGCTGAAGTCCCCCCGGGCCTTTTCCTTGCCAGTCCGCCCATGCACGAGATGGTAACTATTTTGAATTATTTGGACAGTTTCGCATTGAAACGTGAATGTGATTTCTAGCGCTTTCTAACCTTGGTTGGTTTATGTTTCATTGGTTAGCGATAGAGAATGTCCTCGCTATTAAGCTGAACACATTTTCTGTTTGATTGTGCGGATGTGTGTTCGAAGTTAGAAGAAGATCCGCTCTGAAGTTCGATCTTGCCATTATGTCTCGCAACACGTAAGTTCCATTTGCATTATTATTCAGATGTGGAAGTTATACCCAAGTTTTGTATGTATCATGCCTTGTGGGAAAGCAGTCGAAATGGCGAAAACATGCGTCTACACAAAAGGTCAAGACTCGCTCAAAAAATATTGTCACGCAATTACCTGGTGTAAGAGGCCCTCTAAAAGAAGTCAAAGAACCTCTTGATATCTGGAAACACTTTTTTGATATTAACATGCTGAATATGATTATAGACAACACTAATAAATACATAGCTAGTGTAGCAAATAAGGCTGGGAAGCGGATTCGGATTTTCGGATATCCGGATTTTTTATAGGCGGATATCCGGATATGGTAGAAGTTAAAAATCCGATATTCGAATTTATCCGGATTTATCCGGATTTTCTGTACATCCGATTTTTTTGTAAATCCGGATTTTCTGTAAATCCGGATTTAATGTAAATCCGGATTTTATATAGATCCGGATTTTGTGTGATACCGGATTTTCTGCAAATGAGGATTTTATGTAGATACAAATTGTGCGTGGAGAACCGGTTTTATATTATAATAAAATGTTAATATCTGTTACCCTTACCGACTTGTGTAATTTTTTCTTTTAGGTTTTAGAGTTAATTAATAAATTCAAAAATTCAGTCGTTTATTACAATGTAATTTGTAATATCGTAAATTGTGGATTGAATATGCCCGAAGAAGCTAGAAATCTCTAGCTAAATCCGGATTTCCGTTTGTTGTATATATCCGGATTTCTGTTTTTCGGATAATTTCGGATTTCAAATTATTCGGATAATTCGGATTTCGGATAAAGCATAATAACGGTTTTATCGGATAGCAGATTGCCATTGGCGGATTTTTTCCGGATAGTAAAATCCTAACGGATTCCGGATTATTCGGATACCGGATAATTTAAAATCCGAAATCCGGATTTCAAACTGTAACGGATTTCCCAGCACTAGTAGCAAACAATTATTCAAGAGATACGTATACCAGACCAACGGATTTATTAGAAGTACAAGCTGTGATTTGTACTAACTACTTTCTGCATTTTTCATTAATATTAGGTAAGTATCCAGGTTTTTACAAACGGGCAGGGGCCTTTTAAGGCTGAAGTCCCCCCGGGCCTTTTCCTTGCCAGTCCGCCCCTGCACGGGATGGTAACTATTTTGAATTATTTGGACAGTTTCGCATTGAAACGTGAATGTGATTTCTAGCGCTTTCTAACCTTGGTTGGTTTATGTTTCATTGGTTAGCGATAGAGAATGTCCTCGCTATTAAGCTGAACACATTTTCTGTTTGATTGTGCGGATGTGTGTTCGAAGTTAGAAGAAGATCCGCTGTGAAGTTAGATTTTGCCATTATGTCTCGCAACACGTAAGTTCCATTTGCATTATTATTCAGATGTGGAAGTTATACGCAAGTTTTGTATGTATCATGCCTTCTGGGAAAGCAGTCGAAATGGCGAAAACATGCGTCTACACAAAAGGTCAAGACTCGCTCAAAAAATATTGTCACGCAATTACCTGGTGTAAGAGGCCCTCTAAAAGAAGTCAAAGAACCTCTTGATATGTGGAAACACTTTTTTGATATTAACATGCTGAATATGATTATAGACAACACTAATAAATACATAGCTAGTGTAGCAAACAATTATTCAAGAGATACGTATACCAGACCAACGGATTTATTAGAAGTACAAGCTGTGATTTGTACTAACTACTTTCTGCATTTTTCATTAATATTAGGTAAGTATCCAGGTTTTTACAAACGGGCAGGGGCCTTTTAAGGCTGAAGTCCCCCCGGGCCTTTTCCTTGCCAGTCCGCCCATGCACGGGATGGTAACTATTTTGAATTATTTGGACAGTTTCGCATTGAAACGTGAATGTGATTTCTAGCGCTTTCTAACCTTGGTTGGTTTATGTTTCATTGGTTAGCGATAGAGAATGTCCTCGCTATTAAGCTGAACACATTTTCTGTTTGATTGTGCGGATGTGTGTTCGAAGTTAGAAGAAGATCCGCTGTGAAGTTCGATTTTGCCATTATGTCTCGCAACACGTAAGTTCCATTTGCATTATTATTCAGATGTGGAAGTTATACGCAAGTTTTGTATGTATCATGCCTTCTGGGAAAGCAGTCGAAATGGCGAAAACATGCGTCTACACAAAAGGTCAAGACTCGCTCAAAAAATATTGTCACGCAATTACCTGGTGTAAGAGGCCCTCTAAAAGAAGTCAAAGAACCTCTTGATATGTGGAAACACTTTTTTGATATTAACATGCTGAATATGATTATAGACAACACTAATAAATACATAGCTAGTGTAGCAAACAATTATTCAAGAGATACGTATACCAGACCAACGGATTTATTAGAAGTACAAGCTGTGATTTGTACTAACTACTTTCTGCATTTTTCATTAATATTAGGTAAGTATCCAGGTTTTTACAAACGGGCAGGGGCCTTTTAAGGCTGAAGTCCCCCCGGGCCTTTTCCTTGCCAGTCCGCCCATGCACGGGATGGTAACTATTTTGAATTATTTGGACAGTTTCGCATTGAAACGTGAATGTGATTTCTAGCGCTTTCTAACCTTGGTTGGTTTATGTTTCATTGGTTAGCGATAGAGAATGTCCTCGCTATTAAGCTGAACACATTTTCTGTTTGATTGTGCGGATGTGTGTTCGAAGTTAGAAGAAGATCCGCTGTGAAGTTCGATCTTGCCATTATGTCTCGCAACACGTAAGTTCCATTTGCATTATTATTCAGATGTGGAAGTTATACGCAAGTTTTGTATGTATCATGCCTTCTGGGAAAGCAGTCGAAATGGCGAAAACATGCGTCTACACAAAAGGTCAAGACTCGCTCAAAAAATATTGTCACGCAATTACCTGGTGTAAGAGGCCCTCTAAAAGAAGTCAAAGAACCTCTTGATATGTGGAAACACTTTTTTGATATTAACATGCTGAATATGATTATAGACAACACTAATAAATACATAGCTAGTGTAGCAAACAATTATTCAAGAGATACGTATACCAGACCAACGGATTTATTAGAAGTACAAGCTGTGATTTGTACTAACTACTTTCTGCATTTTTCATTAATATTAGGTAAGTATCCAGGTTTTTACAAACGGGCAGGGGCCTTTTAAGGCTGAAGTCCCCCCGGGCCTTTTCCTTGCCAGTCCGCCCATGCACGAGATGGTAACTATTTTGAATTATTTGGACAGTTTCGCATTGAAACGTGAATGTGATTTCTAGCGCTTTCTAACCTTGGTTGGTTTATGTTTCATTGGTTAGCGATAGAGAATGTCCTCGCTATTAAGCTGAACACATTTTCTGTTTGATTGTGCGGATGTGTGTTCGAAGTTAGAAGAAGATCCGCTGTGAAGTTCGATTTTGCCATTATGTCTCGCAACACGTAAGTTCCATTTGCATTATTATTCAGATGTGGAAGTTATACGCAAGTTTTGTATGTATCATGCCTTCTGGGAAAGCAGTCGAAATGGCGAAAACATGCGTCTACACAAAAGGTCAAGACTCGCTCAAAAAATATTGTCACGCAATTACCTGGTGTAAGAGGCCCTCTAAAAGAAGTCAAAGAACCTCTTGATATGTGGAAACACTTTTTTGATATTAACATGCTGAATATGATTATAGACAACACTAATAAATACATAGCTAGTGTAGCAAACAATTATTCAAGAGATACGTATACCAGACCAACGGATTTATTAGAAGTACAAGCTGTGATTTGTACTAACTACTTTCTGCATTTTTCATTAATATTAGGTAAGTATCCAGGTTTTTACAAACGGGCAGGGGCCTTTTAAGGCTGAAGTCCCCCCGGGCCTTTTCCTTGCCAGTCCGCCCATGCACGAGATGGTAACTATTTTGAATTATTTGGACAGTTTCGCATTGAAACGTGAATGTGATTTCTAGCACTTTCTAACCTTGGTTGGTTTATGTTTCATTGGTTAGCGATAGAGAATGTCCTCGCTATTAAGCTGAACACATTTTCTGTTTGATTGTGCGGATGTGTGTTCGAAGTTAGAAGAAGATCCGCTGTGAAGTTCGATTTTGCCATTATGTCTCGCAACACGTAAGTTCCATTTGCATTATTATTCAGATGTGGAAGTTATACGCAAGTTTTGTATGTATCATGCCTTCTGGGAAAGCAGTCGAAATGGCGAAAACATGCGTCTACACAAAAGGTCAAGACTCGCTCAAAAAATATTGTCACGCAATTACCTGGTGTAAGAGGCCCTCTAAAAGAAGTCAAAGAACCTCTTGATATATGGAAACACTTTTTTGATATTAACATGCTGAATATGATTATAGACAACACTAATAAATACATAGCTAGTGTAGCAAACAATTATTCAAGAGATACGTATACCAGACCAACGGATTTATTAGAAGTACAAGCTGTGATTTGTACTAACTACTTTCTGCATTTTTCATTAATATTAGGTAAGTATCCAGGTTTTTACAAACGGGCAGGGGCCTTTTAAGGCTGAAGTCCCCCCGGGCCTTTTCCTTGCCAGTCCGCCCATGCACGGGATGGTAACTATTTTGAATTATTTGGACAGTTTCGCATTGAAACGTGAATGTGATTTCTAGCGCTTTCTAACCTTGGTTGGTTTATGTTTCATTGGTTAGCGATAGAGAATGTCCTCGCTATTAAGCTGAACACATTTTCTGTTTGATTGTGCGGATGTGTGTTCGAAGTTAGAAGAAGATCCGCTGTGAAGTTCGATTTTGCCATTATGTCTCGCAACACGTAAGTTCCATTTGCATTATTATTCAGATGTGGAAGTTATACGCAAGTTTTGTATGTATCATGCATTCTGGGAAAGCAGTCGAAATGGCGAAAACATGCGTCTACACAAAAGGTCAAGACTCGCTCAAAAAATATTGTCACGCAATTACCTGGTGTAAGAGGCCCTCTAAAAGAAGTCAAAGAACCTCTTGATATGTGGAAACACTTTTTTGATATTAACATGCTGAATATGATTATAGACAACACTAATAAATACATAGCTAGTGTAGCAAACAATTATTCAAGAGATACGTATACCAGACCAACGGATTTATTAGAAGTACAAGCTGTGATTTGTACTAACTACTTTCTGCATTTTTCATTAATATTAGGTAAGTATCCAGGTTTTTACAAACGGGCAGGGGCCTTTTAAGGCTGAAGTCCCCCCGGGCCTTTTCCTTGCCAGTCCGCCCATGCACGGGATGGTAACTATTTTGAATTATTTGGACAGTTTCGCATTGAAACGTGAATGTGATTTCTAGCGCTTTCTAACCTTGGTTGGTTTATGTTTCATTGGTTAGCGATAGAGAATGTCCTCGCTATTAAGCTGAACACATTTTCTGTTTGATTGTGCGGATGTGTGTTCGAAGTTAGAAGAAGATCCGCTGTGAAGTTCGATTTTGCCATTATGTCTCGCAACACGTAAGTTCCATTTGCATTATTATTCAGATGTGGAAGTTATAATAATAATAATAATAATAATAATAATACAAAATTTATTGTGCAATACAAAAAGCATACACAAAAGGAATGGGTTCAGCCAAGACTGATCTTCCACTCACCCTATACATACAATTACTACTATAGAGAATAGTTTTAAGTTACATCAACAGTTTGAATGAAATATTTTTTTAAATTACTTTTGACAGTTTGAAAATTACCAGTGCTTAAGATGTTAGAAAAATCGTTTAACAATTTTGGTGCCATATAGCTGAATGAACCCTCGAATTTAGTAGTTTTGTGCGCAGGTATTTGATATTTACATTTAAATCTTATGTTTATGCTATGTATATCCGATCTTTTATGTAATCTATTGCACAAATATGTCGGTTCGCTATTTGTAACTAAATTATAGATAAACATAACATACTGAACACAGAAGATATTTTGCATTTTCAACAATTTTCTTTGAGTATAATACGGAGTAACATGTTCCCGGTAACTAATATTAAATGAAAATCTTAAACAGCAGTTCTGTAACATTTGCATCTTAAGTTTAAACTTTTTTGTAAGAAAGCTATAGTAAACTGTGCTACAGTAGTTAAGATTGCTTAAAATTATACTATTACAAAGCATCCATTTGACCTCACAAGATAATATTTGCTTAAACTTATATATAGACTTAAACTTAGCATAAGCTGCGCTTAACAATTTGGTAACATGCAATTCAAAAGTCATGTTGCTATCAAAATAAACACCTAAATTCTTTGCTGTATCTGAAAAATTAATGACTGTACCATTTATTTCTATACTTTTTATACGAAACTGACAGGCGCGCTCACGTACACTACTTAAACCTAAACACATGGCAATTGTTTTTGACGCATTTATTTTTAGCCCGTTTGCATTAGACCACTCCATAATATTTTTAAGGTTGATGTTTAAAGCATCAATAGTTTTATTTATTTCATGTGGCAAACACGATTTATACAGTTGCGTATCGTCTGCGTACATATGTAGAAGACAATCACGAGTTACTACTTCTGGCAGATCTGAAGTGAATATGGTGAACAAGATAGGTCCAAGAATGCTCCCCTGAGGAACTCCCTTAGCTATGATCATATCTTCTGATCGTTGCCCGTGTACCTTGACAGCTTGTGTTCTGTTAGATAAATAACTATCAAACCAGTTTATCACAGTATCGGATAGCCCATAGTAATGCAGTTTTGCCAGCAATAATTTGTGATTTATTACATCAAACGCTTTACTATAATCTAATAGAACTAATATTGTGACTTTGGCTTCATCTATAGCTTGAGCAATGTCGCTAGATATATTCAGTAAAGCTGTAGAAGTACTATAAGGACTTCTAAATCCAGATTGGATAGGTGGTAAAATATGTTTACTGGCATATTGCGATAGCTGTTTAAAAATAACCTTTTCCACTACTTTCGACATTGTAGGAAGTATACTTATTGGTCGAAGTTCACTTACACTACACGGATTAGCCACTTTTGGAGTAGGTATTATAGTTGACATTTTCCACACATCAGGTACGACCGACTGTAGCAGAGAACTGTTTATTATATGCGTTAGCGCGTTTTTACAGTATGGTATGACCAATTTCAATAACTTTAAGTTAATTCCATCCCTTCCTTCAGCATTGGACTTCAGATTTTCAACGATACTCAATACTTCAGCTTCCGCTACTTGATTGTAATTAAATTTAATATCGCACTTCACATTGGTTTTATAAAACATCACTAAATTGTTATCAACACTGGGCGTACTTAATGAATTGAGAAAATAATCATTGATGGAGTTAGGCTCGGAGATGTGTAACGGAATAGATGGTTTGTTAGTTTTGTGTATGTTGAACTTTCTAAGACTGCTCCACAATTTCTTCGGGTTATCTCTATTATTATTGAGCTCAAACTGAATATAGGCTTTCTTCTCCCTTCTAATAGCTGATGTTAGATAGTTCCTAATATTCTTATAGAATATGTAATCCTTGTCTGTTTTAGTATGGAGAAATTTTTTGTAGGCTTTATCTTTTAAACGTGACATTTCTCTAATAGTAGGGGTGATATAAGGTCGACCAGGTTTTTTCGCTGTTACAGTTTTCAAGGGTGCATGTACATCAAATAGAGAGATGACAGTATTATTCAGAAACAAAAGTTTATCATTTACATCTTCTAAAGTATATACGAAATCCCAGTTGATTGCAGCAGCATCTCTAGCGAATAAATTAAAATCAAATTGATTAAAGTCCCTAAAAGTCAGTTTAAGTGGAATGTTCTTATTTGTTGAGCATTTTATCGTACAGTAGGTAAGTCTGTGGTCGGTCATGTTGAGTAAATCGGCTGTGCCACATTCGCCAACACTTACATTGTTGCTGATACAGATAATATCCAGAAGAGTACATGTCGTATCTGTGACTCTCGTGGGTTCATCTACAATTTGTAACAAATTGTATATTTCCAAAATATTCATAAGGTGCTTACAAAGCCGAGAATCTTTTTTATACATATCAATGTTGAGATCGCCTACCATAACAACTTTATCTACTTCTGAATTTATATGACATAAGGTAGATTCAAGTTCATCCAATGTTGAAATATTGCCGTCTGGAGGTCTGTATATTACGCCGAAGCCGATTTTTTCGCCATCAATTGTAAGATTAATCCAGAGCTGTTCCAGTTGAGATTCCAGGAAGCACGAGGTGTCAATCAATTTGCCCTTCAAATCACTACGAACATACCAACAAACTCCCCCACCTCTAGAAGGTCTATCTTGACGAAACATAGAATAATTAGGTAAACCGAATAAATCGTTAGACATGTCAGGAGAAAGCCAAGTTTCAGATAACGCTATAAGTTGAAAGTTTTGTTCATTTACGTAATCAGAAAAATCTTCAAAACACGAATTTAGAGATCTGATGTTGATATGACATATGCGAAGACATTATACGCAAGTTTTGTATGTATCATGCCTTCTGGGAAAGCAGTCGAAATGGCGAAAACATGCGTCTACACAAAAGGTCAAGACTCGCTCAAAAAATATTGTCACGCAATTACCTGGTGTAAGAGGCCCTCTAAAAGAAGTCAAAGAACCTCTTGATATGTGGAAACACTTTTTTGATATTAACATGCTGAATATGATTATAGACAACACTAATAAATACATAGCTAGTGTAGCAAACAATTATTCAAGAGATACGTATACCAGACCAACGGATTTATTAGAAGTACAAGCTGTGATTTGTACTAACTACTTTCTGCATTTTTCATTAATATTAGGTAAGTATCCAGGTTTTTACAAACGGGCAGGGGCCTTTTAAGGCTGAAGTCCCCCCGGGCCTTTTCCTTGCCAGTCCGCCCATGCACGGGATGGTAACTATTTTGAATTATTTAGACAGTTTCGCATTGAAACGTGAATGTGATTTCTAGCGCTTTCTAACCTTGGTTGGTTTATGTTTCATTGGTTAGCGATAGAGAATGGCCTCGCTATTAAGCTGAACACATTTTCTGTTTGATTGTGCGGATGTGTGTTCGAAGTTAGAAGAAGATCCGCTGTGAAGTTCGATCTTGCCATTATGTCTCGCAACACGTAAGTTCCATTTGCATTATTATTCAGATGTGGAAGTTATACGCAAGTTTTGTATGTATCATGCCTTCTGGGAAAGCAGTCGAAATGGCGAAAACATGCGTCTACACAAAAGGTCAAGACTCGCTCAAAAAATATTGTCACGCAATTACCTGGTGTAAGAGGCCCTCTAAAAGAAGTCAAAGAACCTCTTGATATGTGGAAACACTTTTTTGATATTAACATGCTGAATATGATTATAGACAACACTAATAAATACATAGCTAGTGTAGCAAACAATTATTCAAGAGATACGTATACCAGACCAACGGATTTATTAGAAGTACAAGCTGTGATTTGTACTAACTACTTTCTGCATTTTTCATTAATATTAGGTAAGTATCCAGGTTTTTACAAACGGGCAGGGGCCTTTTAAGGCTGAAGTCCCCCCGGGCCTTTTCCTTGCCAGTCCGCCCATGCACGGGATGGTAACTATTTTGAATTATTTGGACAGTTTCGCATTGAAACGTGAATGTGATTTCTAGCGCTTTCTAACCTTGGTTGGTTTATGTTTCATTGGTTAGCGATAGAGAATGTCCTCGCTATTAAGCTGAACACATTTTCTGTTTGATTGTGCGGATGTGTGTTCGAAGTTAGAAGAAGATCCGCTGTGAAGTTCGATCTTGCCATTATGTCTCGCAACACGTAAGTTCCATTTGCATTATTATTCAGATGTGGAAGTTATACGCAAGTTTTGTATGTATCATGCCTTCTGGGAAAGCAGTCGAAATGGCGAAAACATGCGTCTACACAAAAGGTCAAGACTCGCTCAAAAAATATTGTCACGCAATTACCTGGTGTAAGAGGCCCTCTAAAAGAAGTCAAAGAACCTCTTGATATGTGGAAACACTTTTTTGATATTAACATGCTGAATATGATTATAGACAACACTAATAAATACATAGCTAGTGTAGCAAACAATTATTCAAGAGATACGTATACCAGACCAACGGATTTATTAGAAGTACAAGCTGTGATTTGTACTAACTACTTTCTGCATTTTTCATTAATATTAGGTAAGTATCCAGGTTTTTACAAACGGGCAGGGGCCTTTTAAGGCTGAAGTCCCCCCGGGCCTTTTCCTTGCCAGTCCGCCCATGCACGGGATGGTAACTATTTTGAATTATTTGGACAGTTTCGCATTGAAACGTGAATGTGATTTCTAGCGCTTTCTAACCTTGGTTGGTTTATGTTTCATTGGTTAGCGATAGAGAATGTCCTCGCTATTAAGCTGAACACATTTTCTGTTTGATTGTGCGGATGTGTGTTCGAAGTTAGAAGAAGATCCGCTGTGAAGTTCGATCTTGCCATTATGTCTCGCAACACGTAAGTTCCATTTGCATTATTATTCAGATGTGGAAGTTATACGCAAGTTTTGTATGTATCATGCCTTCTGGGAAAGCAGTCGAAATGGCGAAAACATGCGTCTACACAAAAGGTCAAGACTCGCTCAAAAATATTGTCACGCAATTACCTGGTGTAAGAGGCCCTCTAAAAGAAGTCAAAGAACCTCTTGATATGTGGAAACACTTTTTTGATATTAACATGCTGAATATGATTATAGACAACACTAATAAATACATAGCTAGTGTAGCAAACAATTATTCAAGAGATACGTATACCAGACCAACGGATTTATTAGAAGTACAAGCTGTGATTTGTACTAACTACTTTCTGCATTTTTCATTAATATTAGGTAAGTATCCAGGTTTTTACAAACGGGCAGGGGCCTTTTAAGGCTGAAGTCCCCCCGGGCCTTTTCCTTGCCAGTCCGCCCATGCACGGGATGGTAACTATTTTGAATTATTTAGACAGTTTCGCATTGAAACGTGAATGTGATTTCTAGCGCTTTCTAACCTTGGTTGGTTTATGTTTCATTGGTTAGCGATAGAGAATGGCCTCGCTATTAAGCTGAACACATTTTCTGTTTGATTGTGCGGATGTGTGTTCGAAGTTAGAAGAAGATCCGCTGTGAAGTTCGATCTTGCCATTATGTCTCGCAACACGTAAGTTCCATTTGCATTATTATTCAGATGTGGAAGTTATACGCAAGTTTTGTATGTATCATGCCTTCTGGGAAAGCAGTCGAAATGGCGAAAACATGCGTCTACACAAAAGGTCAAGACTCGCTCAAAAAATATTGTCACGCAATTACCTGGTGTAAGAGGCCCTCTAAAAGAAGTCAAAGAACCTCTTGATATGTGGAAACACTTTTTTGATATTAACATGCTGAATATGATTATAGACAACACTAATAAATACATAGCTAGTGTAGCAAACAATTATTCAAGAGATACGTATACCAGACCAACGGATTTATTAGAAGTACAAGCTGTGATTTGTACTAACTACTTTCTGCATTTTTCATTAATATTAGGTAAGTATCCAGGTTTTTACAAACGGGCAGGGAG
>CALNHX010012170.1:0-26934 GCA_940337035.1 Agriotes lineatus
ATACTTATATTATATGTACAAAAAGGATTGGAAAGATATGAGTTATGTAATTATATTATTTATAGGAAAGTTGAGCAGCTGGATAATTTAACCATATTCCGTTGAGCATTAAACCGTAATATATCCCTTATATCTTCTGCAACAACCAAGGTGCCTGATAATTATCTAATAAATATTGTATTATTAAACATGTTTTTATTTCTATATTATGAAAATTAATGTAAAATTAAACTTTCTTTTAATTGTACACGATTATAGATATGTAATACAGATTCACACAGCTAAAAAACGTTGTCCTAGTTTTTTTATGGTAGCAATATTACATTGTACTCTTTATTAGAGTCCCACTAGTTTTTACATTTTATTCTAACAAAACAAAATTACTACATTTTGATGAATCATGTATACACGCAGAAGTAAAAAGTTACCAGTAAAAGTTAAAATATTTTTATAAAAATGTGGCTTGAATACACAATTTCTTGTAGTGGCAGCTATGTGCGAAACATATGTAAATTATATTTCGAATTTATTATTTCATTTTACTGAGATGACAAAAAAGTGAAATAAAGTTGCTAAAAACCGTTATCAAGTGGCCTTGTGTCAAACAGTAATTTTTGAAAGACATTTAATTTATGGATTGCGTGTGCACACAACCTCACTTTGGCAACTGACAACTCAAGTGACTGAGCACGCTGAATTCTGATTAGAGCTATGTAATAACCAAGGGTAATACCACAAGTAGCAGATATATTTTTGACAAATATTTTGCCGTTTCCATGTAAATTATTGTGTTTAAATTTCATGAAACAAAATCATATAAAAAATGCCACTCGCCTTCGGCTCGTGATTTTGCTGAGTGAAATTTGCAAGAATTTTTATGGAAATGGCAAAATATTTTTAAAAAATACATCCACTTCGAGTGGTATTTGGGACGACTATTTAACAATATTAGTACATAACGTTTAAATTTATTGAAAAAAAAAAACAATCCAACAATTAATATAATTATTCATTCTCAAGGGTAATACCACAAAAGGTGAAAATTTTTTGAGAGTTTTTTTCGTTCATATGCAAATTATTGTGTTTAAATTTCGCGAAACCAAAACTGCGTTAAAAATTCCGCGAGAGCGCAGGTCGAGTAAAATTTGAGCAGTTTTTGTTGAGAGAAATTTGCAATAATTTGCATGTTAACGAAAAAACATCTCTTAAACATTTTTACCTTGAGTGGTATTTGGAAAGATAATTCAACAATGTGGGTATATAATAATAATAATAATATATGTCCTTATTTACAACAAACCCAGAAATTTACACAACGTAACACAAAAATGCATGTTGTAAATGGGCAAAGTTCACTTAACCCATAAAAAGAAGAAAAGTTAACAAACACAAACAAAACACTCAACAAACAATTGCGATCGTTAACACTATCACACATTCACCAATTAGCATGAAGACCAGTAAGTAAAATATTAGCAAGTTTGAACATTTTTAAGCTGATCTAGATCGTACTAAAAGGCTGACAAGTCTGTAATAAACGTAGGATTTCCTTTTTAAACCTATGCTCATTTTCACACCTCAGTGCCAAAAGAATTTCATTTAAAAGTTTATACAGGTTATATGTGAATGATATCTCGAACAAATCAGTTTTACGTGCAGGAGGTGATATTAAATCTTTATTTCTGAGATTGAGACTATGAACATCCGCCCTGAATTCCACTTTTTTATATAAATAAGATTGCTTTTTAGTCATTAATATTTTATAAAACAGACATATTGATTGATATCTGAATTTATTGATCATATTGAGCCAGTTGGTATCTTTTAATTTGTAGGCTACATGTTCGAATTTTCTGATGCCGTAAATAAAACGTAAGCATAAGTTTTGCACTTTTTGAATTTTATATTTGTAAGCACTGTCTAGACAAGGAGTAAATACTTGGCAGGCAAAATTAAATATTTAAATAATTTCTAAATCGGAACGTGTTATCCAGAACAATTCCCAGATTTCTGGCGTTGCTTACTACATATACAGCAGTACCATTTATTTTAAAATTCAACCTGGTTGCCACTCCGTCACGGGCAGGACGACTACCGAAAAGAATAATTGCTGATTTCGACGGATTCAGTGACTCTCAGCACGAATTGCAATAGTAGCATAATTTCATAAAATCTTATAACTCCAGTCTGCCATTAACTTAGATTTTTTAAATGTTTGCTTTGCCTTCTCCCTCAAAGAAATCAGATACCTATTAGAGATTTTCACGTATTTTAAAGGAACATGTTTATTGAATAGTTCTACTATAATATTATTTAAGAGTAGTATTTTATCTTCCAAATTCCTGACGTAATACATATCTTTGAGGTCACTATGTTCCATATCAAGAATAAAATCTGGTTTATTAAACTTTTTGAAATCTCTTATTTCACGTATAAAAGGAGTAATTAGTATATTATTATATGAGCGATTATGACAGCCATTATTCACGAAGATGACATTTGCGCCACAAGCCGAAGGCGCGTGGCGCAAGTCATCTGAGTGAATAATGGCCATAATCGCGAATATAATACGATATTTTATCTACTCCTAGGCAATAGGAGCCTTTCGTTCATATTTCAGAATTATGACATTTGTGACAGCTGTTAACTTCAAAAGTCATTTAATGATAATAATGAATTTTGTGATTGGCTACAACCTATTGAATAATGAAAATAGAATTTTCTGATTGGTTGCAATTTGCAAACTATTGAATAATGAAAATAGAATTTTATGATTGGCTGCAAACCGTGAATTATGAATCATAATTTATGGTCATTGTGCAGTAGGAGTAGATAATTAGTATATTATTATATGAGCGATTATGACAGCCATTATTCACGAAGATGACATTTGCACCACAAGCCGAAGGCGCGTGGCGCAAGTCATCTGAGTGAATAATGGCCATAATCGCGAATATAATACGATATTTTATCTACTCCTATGCAATAAGAGCCTTGTGTTCATATTTCAGAATTATGACATTTGTGACAGCTGTTAACTTCAAAAGTCATTTAATAATAAGAATGAATTTTGTGATTGGCTACAACCTATTGAATAATGAAAATAGAATTTTCTGATTGGTTGCAATTTGCAAACTATTGAAAAATGAAAATATATATTTATGTATTTAGTGTGTAAAGAGAGCCATTTTGGTATGAGGATGCGAATACCGAATACCAAAATGGCTCTTTACACTCGAAATACATACAAAATTTTTTCTACGGTTCTAAATAAATAACAAAATTGTTAAATAATTGAAATTTCGATACACACCACTTGATGAAGTCGTTGTACCGCCGTTCATAAAGGCCGCGCGATTTGGCCGGCAACAACACTCGTTGGTTGCTGTCTGGGTCGCTTCAAATACTTCTGGCGGGGTGCAATTACCTTCAGATTCCATCTTCGCCTTCACAAAAACTCACATACTCAATAAATCTGTTGCGTGATGAGATGGACGCACCGTGATGCAATTGTCAATAATTTTAGCCAGTTCCAGAAAAATGACGAATTAAATTAATAATCAGGTCAGCCATGGCAATGCGTAAAGTAAAATGAAGTGACGCGATTATTTCATTAAGACATTGTTTACGTGGTTGCGATGCTAAAATGGTTACTAGGGAAAAAATGTGTGAATCGCTAACTTTTCGCATTGACAGTGAGAGCTTAATGGTCAGTTTTACAGGTGACCGTAGAAAAATAGAATTTTATGATTGGCTGCAAACCGTGAATTATGAATCATAATCCATGGCCATTGTGCAGTAGGAGTAGATAAAAGGTATTTTTTTAAATTTAAGTGTACACTCAACCATTTCATGGTCCGAAATGTTAGAACTGAGAACATTCACGTTATGTATTATATCAGAATTAGTAACGATAATATGATCAACAAGAGTAGTAGACATCGCTGTTACCCTTGTAAGAGTAGAAACTCAATTCAAATATCTCTAAAAATTTGTTGTAATTTATAGTTAAACTGTTTTGTTTCAGCAAATCAATGTTAGTGTCACCTAATATAATGACATTTTCTGTTATTGGCAAACAATTAGCTATAGTATTTTCAAGTTTATCTAAAAATAAATCTAAGTAATTCATATGTCGGCGACCTGTAAATTACACAAACTGCAAAAATTAAGGAATTTATTTTAATCGTTATGCAGAGTTGCTCAATCTCAATTTCAGTTTTAAGTTTTTTAAACTGCAGACATTTCTTTATATAGATACCCACACCTCCACCCCTGATTGTACGATCGTGACGTATGAAACTGTACCCCCAATTGTAACAGCACTAATATTGTAGTGCAATCTGTAAGCCACGTTTCAGAAACGGCCAATATTAACGATCCAATATTTCAGCAAGTTCCACTACTTTTGGCTGTAGCGAGCGAACATTTAAGTGTGCAATTTTTAGTCTACTGGTCTTCATGCCTTGGTTGTTTCTAAAAACCTAAAAGAAACTTGTGTAAATAAGAAAATAAATTCGGGACTGATATACAAGTTTTGACAGCAGTGATAAGTATAACGCGCTACAATGTTATGAGCCGCCAAAAAAAAATTTAAAAAAATAATAAAAATGTAAGCACTTCGCAAGAAATGCCATGAACAATTTTACATCGCAGTGTTAAATTAGATAACAAATAAAAATAAAGCCCAGCGCTCCATTAGAAATTTCTAAAAAATATGCAAATGCTAGTTCCCCAAAAAAGTATCTTATAAACCACCCAAAATTAATACTAGACCTCATCCAAGAACATAAATACTATAAATGACGAAATTAGATTCGCAACTTCTTTTTACGCGTAGGTAACCTTTGACACATTTGATAATGGCGGTGCTGTAGTCTGATTTCAAAAACCGATCTGAAGTTTTTTAACATGATCTTCCTTGACGTATACAGATCCAAACCTGGTCCAAACTGATTTTTTCCGTATCGAGTTTTTGCGTCTTGATATAACGTGTACCTACTTTTTGTCAGATCTTCCTGTACAAAATATTGGCGCCTTTTAGTTTGGTGCGGTTAGATAGCACCAAGTGCCTGGTTTTGTATGAAAGGAATTTTATGATACTACACGCGACTTCTTGACACCTTCACCTGGCATATTTCTTGCAAATTTTTCTAATCTGTGGCACCTATCTACTATGTCTTCTTTAATATTTAACTCCAATTTAGTATTAATTACCGTTAAAACTTTTTCAAGGAGGTTTTCACGGTCCTATTCAGTTACACCAAATACACGTAAACACGATCTTCTGGAGTACCTAGGTATTGTTCCAATTTGTCCACGCTTTCCTTAACTACCGTTAATTACCGTTAATTCACTAATTAGGCCTGCATTTTCCTTTTGAATTTCTTCTAGCTTCTGTTCCACTTTTGCTAATATTTCCGTAACAGCACCCAACACCGCAGATGAAAACGCATTGCACATTGGGTCAACAAAACTTTTATCCTTTAACATCACGATCATTTTTTGACTCATAGTCATAAGAGCGGCGATTTCTTCTTTATCTTGCCGAGTCAAAGGCATTGCGGAGGCAATATTCGCAAACCACTGCAGAATAACGAATTCAAAAAGTAACAACGGAGCCGCTAACCACGCGTCGGTGCGCTTCGACCGCCATGAATAGATACTTTTCCGTTTTCGACAGCACACATACAGGCGAAAAACCTTATTCTTGTTTTAATTGTGAGTATAAAGGGGCAAAGAGTATAAAGGGGCAAGGAAAGATAAGTTAGTTATCCACATCAGGACACATACGGGAGAAAAACCTCATTCCTGTTGCATTTGCAAATATAAAACAGCACCGAAAGCATACTTAGTGAACCATATGAGGACACATACAGGCGACCAACCTTATTCATGTTATATTTGTGAGTATAAAGCAGCAAGGAAAGATAATTTAGTTATTCATATGAGGACACATACAAGCGACCAACCTTATTCATGTTCTATTTGTGAGTATAAATCATCAGAGAAAGGTACTTTAATGATGCACATTAAGACACATACAGGAGAGAAATCTCATAATTGTTGCTATTGCGAATATAGGACAGCAAGGAAAGTTAACTTAGTTAATCATATGAAGGTACGTACGGGTAAAAAACCTTATTCATGTTCAATTTGCAAATTTAAAACTGCACAGAAAGGTAACTTAGTTAAGCATATGAGGATACATACAGGGGAAAAGCCTTATTCCTGTTCTTTTTGTGAGTATAATTAAGCAGATAAAGGTACTTTAGTGATGCACATGAAAAGACATACAGGAGAGAAACCTCATAAATGTTCCTATAGCGAATATAGGACAGCAAGGAAAGTTGACTTAGTTAATCATATGAAGGTACATACGGGTGAAAAACCTTATTCATGTTCAATTTCAAATTATAAAGTTACAAAGAAACAAACATTAGTTAACCATATGACAATAAATAGTTACAAGCTAACAATAGGTTTGTTCGTTTGTCTGCTCCAAGCTGCTTAGAGTTAAGAAATGCATTCGTTTGCCGTCGAGCATTTGTTCACGTTCTGTTTGTTTGAGTAGAGTACCTACGTTGCTGCAAACTGCTTAGAGCTTTGAAATTGAACAATTTTCATTGGTTCATTCATTATAGTGTTGAATAATCAGTTGTAATACATGCGGGATGTAAATAATTTACTTCTCTAGGAAAGTAAGTACATTGTCACGGAAACCGTACCTAACAATTTTTGTAAATGTTTCCTACATTCCTCAAATCCGACAGTGTAATGATCACTTACAAAGATGGTAGTGAAAAAATATTTTATCGCATTTCATTTGGTAATGTAGGTACATTATTTTCTACATTCAAAATCGTTGAGAAATGTGGTACGTTTTTGCATTAGCAACACATCTGCATAGCAACAGCGATTCGTTTTACATTTGGCAGTACTGAAGTGTATTGTTGGTGATACTGTAAGTCTATGTCAAATTCCAGGATAGTAGCTCAGGTTTTGAGTCAGTTTTAACAGACTGGCGCAAAACCTAACCTGCCAAATACTGCCAAATGCTTAACATCAGCTGGAGCTGCTTATTGTGCATTAGTACATAGAAACGAGTACTGCTCAACTTGGTTATGTTTTGTCATAATGTCACTTTTACGTAAAAATTTAATATTTTACATTTCTTATGAAATGCGATAAAATAGTATACGCAACACGTTAGAAATAGTATTTTACATGATACGTGCGGGAACAAGAATTTTGGGAACGCGTAGCGCGGTTTGCGACTCGAGTGCGCGTAGCGCACGAGATTCGCATGCGCTACAAGTTTCCATTACTTGTTCCCGCACAAGACATGTATGCTATTTTTTGCACAACTGCTAAAAGTAAATCATATTTTAATATGAATTTATTTCGACATTCTTCGTAAAAGAAATAGTTTGACATTTATTATGTCGGTAAAGTAGGTATCTAGCTAAGTAGTTGTCAGTTCTAACAAAACTTTTAAATTGATATGCGTTCGTTGCAATAGATATAATCATTTTACGTTTACTACAAAATAAAAAGTTACTTGACCAGTGGCAAAATTCGTCGACGTACCTCGGTGCTATTTAATAACAGCTAGAAATGCAGGGTGTAGCGACATCGATACTCTACCACGGCCAACTAAATTAATTTAGTTGGCCGTGACTCTACGAACATCGACGATGCGTAGCAAACATTTCTGTCAAATGGCGCTGTAGGTATTAATTGTCAGATCTTAATTTAATATTTTTTTGAGGTAATTTTAAATATTTTGAAGTAAAAATGGCAGTAAATTACATTTTCTTTATATATCTTTAATATTATAGTAATTATTTTATTATGGAATTATCAATTAGCCTGAGAAAAAACGGTGCGTAAATCACGCACGTGTGTGTCAAAGTAGTAGAATGACCGTAAAGAAGGCGTTTCCGTGATTCAATAGAGTGCGCGAAAACGTGGTTTGTACGCAAGGAGTGCAAAAAGTAGTTTTACTGAACTCATACGGCCGTTTAAGTACTCCCTAATGCTTGTACTCAAACCAGCAATACTTGTTCAGTAAAACGTAACTTTTCTAAACTTGTTGAGTAATATACTATTTTCTATGATCGTGTCAAAATGACAACTTTTTGTGCAGTTTCTGGTGTCAAAAGTGACGTTTGTAGCACCCGAACTACGTCTTTTTCGCACGTTGCCATTGGTGGCGTGTTTTAATACTATATTAAAACACGGTTTGTTATAAGTTTGAATGTCAATATAACCTAGAATATCTAACACAATGTGACGGAAAAATTGTCACCGAACTAAGTTTTTATATTTCTGTTACAATCGTAGAAAAAGTAGGATATGATACACGTGTATAAATGCCATTAAAGCACTAGCGACGTTAAAAGCACTCCGCTTCGCATCGTGCGCTTAAACTCGTCACACGTACTTTAAAGGCTTACTTATGCACTAGTATCATAATATACTATATTTGTTTCTAAATTTACTCAAAAAATAATCAAATCGAATACAATGCGTACTTCGGACATTTTCGGGTTTACGTCTCAAACTTCTTGCACAATAACAATTCGGGTCAGTTTGATAGAATAATCCCCCCGCTTCGCGGTCGGACTATTTAGCCTGTCAAACTGATACTCTTTTATTATTGTGCAACAAGTTATTGACATATAACCCGATAATATCTTACACTGACAATGGAAAACGCAACATGAATGTGTTTATGGTTGACTCGAAGGCTTAGAAAATGTGCTCAGACACTGACGCGTTCCCACATTCTTCAACAAGCCTTCTCATCTTGTAAAAGACTACCTTTAGGACTTACAATGTAATATACGTTGCATTTATAATAGATTTTTATACATTAAGGGAGATATGAATATGTTTTTTCTCTGAGGTCTGTAAGTCAATCGAAGATAAAAAACATGAATATCTCCAGTGATGCATACAATATTTTATTTACTAGCATTTACCAATTTAGTGGCTTACGTGACAGTGATAATGAAAGTGTGACAAATAGTTCGTTAATTAACTTTTACTTAATGCAGCATCAGCTTCTGCAGTTTCCCACTCTTATTTCTAACGCTTTCAAATGACGTTTCCATAAAATGTATTTCACACACGACAGCACTTTTTGTTGGGGTCCAATGATTTCATGCTATTGCACGAAGCCATGCTTTCTCTCGTTCTCGTTCATTGGAAAAGAAAAGTTTATAGGTTGCATACGATTTTCTTGTAAGGTAGTGTCGTAGTTGGTACACAGCGTCTTCGTGGCATTCTAAATATAAAATAAAGGTTAGAAGACTTGCGCTAAAAATGAGGTTGGATTGATACCACGGTTGTATTTCAGTGAAATACTTAATAAAGACCCATAAATACTAGCAGGAATTGTATTGTCACTTATCACGAACAGTACAGTAATATAAATAAATGTATTTATTCAAACTTAGAGCAGTCCAACATATTAATACTTAATCACAAGCGCATTTGAACGAACAATTATACATAAACAGTACTAACCTTCGCCTACCAGCAGCGTTGCCAAATCTCCAACAGCATGGCTTTTGAGTGTAGGAGGCAGTGAAAATATGTATGTACTCGCATGTAGTATGAAAAAGTATTGGAAACAGTTGTAGTTATAATTTAAAGTAAACTATGTAGATGAAAGAATGTGTTAACTTGTTGCACGGTAGAAGTAATGTTAATTTGGCGAAAAATAAGAAATAACTAGACAACCAAAATAAGTTAATAAAAATTCTGTGGCTGCAAAAAGTAACTAGTAACAAAGTCTTGCAGCTTCTAGGAGTGTGAGTGTGAATTAGAAAATCTGATTAAAAATCGAAAATTACCTCAGTTACCTCAGTTTGTTCATATTATGGCTGAATTCTAAATGGTGTATGATATCCACGCGATTCTGGATCTCAAAGTGAGTACAAAATTGTATACCTATTTTAAGTTGACATCCGTAGTTTTTGCAGATCTGTTAATTAAAGTTTTACAAACTTACCAACACAGTGTGATACTTGTATAATCATAAAATTATAGCCACGCAGTTGCTTTAATTTTAACTTAGGAATTTTGTAGTATTCTATTTTTTCATTTATGGAAGTAAAAGTTCCAATTTAATAACTTTTTACTTCCCTCGTCTGAAAGACGGAGAAAGTATTGTAATCACGAAAAAATCACCTCCACCTTCCGAGATTTTTTCAAATCTTCACGTTTCAAGGTCCCTAGATGACGAAAAAGAGGTTTTCTGAATTCCGTCAGTCTGTCTGTCCATCTGGCTGTCTGTCCGTCTGTCTGCCTGTTTGTCTGTTGGCGGTATAGCTCAAAAACTATTTTGTCGGAGGAAGACGATATTTTGCATACATATGATATATCTACCTCGCATAAAACCGGTACAATTTCATACAAATATATACAGGGTGAGCACCTTAAAAAAATAAAATTTTGTTTATTTTTGTGTTAATTTTGAAATAAAAGGAAGTAATAACTTTCACATAGGTCAGGCTTTACATTTACCGAAAATGAGACTCAACCGATAAAGGATAATGTCACAGAGTAAAAATGTTTCAACCATTACACCGCGCTCTTCAAGAGACGCGCGTGCCGGACTTTTCCCGAAGAGACGCGGTAGCGCAGACAGAATTTCGCCGTACTTATATGTTCTGCGGATGTTCGGTTAGGATCGAGCATTCTGCAGAGCTGCAGATGCGGCGGGTTCAAACCCCAGCGGGATACAGTTTTTTTTATTTGAAAGTGTATTTCAGTTATTAGAAACGCTAATATATTTGTACTCCTAACTTAATTTGATTTTTAAAATTATTTAGTGTCACAATGTCGACGAGGGAAGTTCTGGGTAAAGCCTTTTACATATTTTTTGAGAATTAAAGTGGCAGTTTTAATGCTGCAGAGAATAAATATAAAAGTACTGAAGAGTATAGTTATTTATAATACTAGTAGTAAAATGAATATGTTTTTTTCACTAGACGTAAATTTGTCCAACTAGGCCTGATGAGTTGGACAATTACAACGTATGAAAAAAAATTTATTTTACTACGTGTATTCTACACTATCTTTGCAATTTTCAATTAATTAAATCACAAAAATGAAGCCTACATGTTCAAATAAATGTCTTAAACAAGCAGAAGGCGAGAACTACTTGCTGATGAAGATAAAAAATTACACCATTCTTTATCACTATATCCTTATAATATGATATATTTTTAGGTGGTCTTGGTAGTAGGTGTTTCTGACGCATATCGGAGCAGCTGGTTAAAATGAATATATCAGATATTGAAAACCTTGTAATGGTACTTTTATTTAGCCCTATATTCTACTTTTATGAGTTTAAATTACTCTTTGTTTGCTAGTTAACCCAGTCATAGAAACACAAGATATGCTCGTACTTCAGTATGGCTAAAGGGAATGTCAATATAGATTGTCGCGACCTGCCCACTATCACCTATTATCCTCTAATCATACATGCAAATCCTACCAGAAATAAAAACTAAACAGTTTACATGAAAATGCATATACTGTGGAAAAAAACAGACATGCAGGAAAATACATAAAAAGCATACACAATGGTAATATAGAAATGTTATATACACTATCAACAATAGCTAAGAAATGTCCACGAGCTTAATGCTGAATCTACATGTTTGAATACACTCCTTATATGGAAGTGTGATTGTCAATGCACAACGCTAAGTCAAAAACCAAACCGTGCGAACAAGGAGTACTCTCGCGCACAAATTCACTTAGTGCGGCCCTGCCGAACCGAACTTGGTGAATGGTTTGGTAGAGTGCGTGAGGGATTTTGTAGGCTCATTACTGCGTATTTCGTATATTCTGTTCCAGTTATTTCCGGATAGAGGTTGGTCATGATTTGTCGTATTCATGTTGGTGTTGGAAATTTATTAATGGCTTCTAGGATCTGGAAAATTGAAAAACTGTGGACATGTCATGGTAGTTAGAGAGGTCTTGTTGCCTAAATGTGATTTACATACATACACACATACATCATTCATACCTCTCTTTTAAGTTATCTAATGGGTGTCACGTAAATCATTTAGATATTTGATTTAATCTTCTCATATAGTAGAACGTTTGTACAGTTGCAGCCAAGAAAATGGGGCAGTTACGTCTATTTTCGCAATTATTCCACTTTTTGTCACTGCATTTATATGCGGCTAAATTACTTTGTCGTATTATTTTTAATTTGGAATTGTTTGGCAGATGTCAAATACTCAATGTTGCAATATGACATATTAATAAAACAAATTCAAGCAGCTAAACTTCAGCCAAGATACGAAGGCGAGCCAAGTAAACAAACGCACGTGGTCGGTGAATATCACGTGATAGAAAGGCGTTCTGTGGTTGGCCGTTTCGAAGAGAAAGTTGAACTCCGTTTATATGCGTCGTTACACTAGAGGATGAATGAGCGTTGTTTTGTTGTGCGGTCATTTCTTTTACGGCAACATGCAACGGATGTTTACGTAAAATAGGCACCGTGTGAAACTGGTTTAGCGTGCACCGAGAACTGTCAGAATCTTTGTTTACATCGCTCGCCTTCGTAACTTGGCTCAAGTATAGAATTAGACAAAAATCTCTTATAAGGTTTGTCTCATTTTTTATTGGCCGCAACTGTAAAAGAATGCTTTATGGTAATTGGTGGCATTGCATTACGGACAGCTAGAGAAATCAGCTTAACCACAACATTTATAATTACCGCACTGCAACTTATTGTATCACATATCGTTGTGATATTCGCTTGTACTTTAAACATTTTTGCAGTTAAAGGCAATTTAATAACTAATAAAGTTTATTTGCCGTTGGATTTCCACAACACAATCGGATTTCTTTTCCCCAAGATTTATCAAATTATTGTATATAAACGGGGCTGCGCGCGCTATTGCGCGGTCTATCCTATTCAATTTACCACCATTTTTAGGCCTATTACGAAGGGCCATTCCGTTCTGTTACACACTTGTTACACAATCTCAGAAAACACAACATTTCGCCTGACAGGAAGCAGAGGGTTCTTTTGTGGAGGAAGAAATAGGGAAATACCCGTCCTCTAAACCAAGAGGAACGTTCACGTAGTGAGGTGGAAGCTCACTGCTTTCACCTAACCGTTGAAAAGCTCCAAGAGGAGCTATCGCACTACGAATTATTGTCGACATGATCTAAAAAAAAGACGTCAAAAAAGTCCCATACGATCAGCACATCATCGTATGTGCCTCGAGATGCCAAATTTGAAAAACCTCTGCTAAACATTTCGCCAGTTTCGCCAATTTTCTAGATCAGTTCGATTATCGATCTTACATCGATTTTTCGATTCTTAATCTCATCGCTTCTGCCGAGTTATTGGTGTCACCGGTTTCATGCCAACAGAAGGCGAAAAAGGAACAATGGTTACCATCTCTCGAGACAACATGGATGACAGCAGATCACACGAAATACACCACACAAATATCACAAAAATACAGACCACGAACTAACGTGTTGAAAGGTACACAGTCCAGTGCCTATATTAATTTTGGTACTGTTTCTGATTGGTTGTTTTAACATCCGCCATTAAGAATTGTTTCAATGTCCTATTGAATATTTTTAGCAGTGTACGCATATTTAGTTACAAAAAGTTACTAATGTCAAAATAAGACGTTGACATTTTATAAATTATCTAAAGTAGCTCAGTTACTGAACACGGCCTAAGCATCAAAATAAATATTGTATCATCATTGATGTAGACTTGTGTTATTTTATACACAAAAATAAAGTAAATACGAATGAAAAATAAATTTTAACCAAGCAAAAATTTTGACTTTAGTAATATTTTGTTACTAAATGTCACTGATGACACCTTGGGGCCCTCGGGAATCCGCCCCTCTCCAAGGAGGCCCTTAAGGCTCTGCCTCCCCAAGGGGGAACCCGGGGCTCCGCCCCTTTCCAAGGGGGCCTACGGGGCTCCGCCCCTCTTCAAGAGGGCCCTTAGGGCTTCACCCCTCTCCAAGGGGGCTATCGGGGCTCCGCCCGTTTCTAAGGGTCTCACGGGGCTCCGCCCCTCTCCAAGGGGGCCCTTGGGGCTCCGCCCCCTCCAAGGGAGATCCCGGGGCTCCGCCCCTTTCCAAGGGAGCTCACGGGGCCTGCTCCTCTTCCGCTTCTCTCCAAGGGAGCTGTCGGGGCTCCGTCCCTCTCCAAGGGGGCTGTCGGGACTCCGCCCCTCTTCAGGGGCCCTCAGGGCTCCGCCCCTCTCCAAGGGGGCCCTCGGGGCTCTGCCCCTCTCCAAGGGGCGTTCGGGGCTCCGCCCCTCTCTAAAGGGTCTTCGGGGCTGCGGCCCGGTCACGAAATCGAGGCGACGGCGATATGAATGCAAACGCAAATGGGGGACATCGCGTCTGCAATTGTCGTGACACACACATTTGTATCGTTCTCCTTTATTTATATGATAATTAAATTTAAGGCATAAGTTAGTTTAAAAGCAGGATTTAGGAGACTGTTTTTATTAATTAGCATTTGACTCTAGTAACTTAGGATAAATACATGCAAATTACACCACACATAACGTTCAATCAAAATTTGTGGCTTCCGGAAAAATTTGAGGTTATTTTTGGCAATACCAAGATATAATATGCTTGGAGTCCCATTTTCGCACAGAGAGAGCCAGCAGGAACAAATAGAGACACGTATATTAGTCTAGAGAGCACAAAATAACACGTCTGAACACAGATTTGTGCGAGACTGTGTACGGCACAGTGCGTGTTTAAGTGATTTATACAAAACGTAACGTACAATATAATTACGAGTGAAGAAGTACATAAAACCGGGTCGCATCACCACAAAAAGACACCCTCAGAGCAGTGGAAACAAGTTTGGGACCATCACTGCACGTGGGGGCTGAAATCAGGGCTAGTCCGAGCTCCGCTGGAATTTTGGACCACAACTGTGAAAGTCAAAGCCGATAGCTAAGTAGCAGGCGTTGAATCCTGAATTGGTTGCCTACAAACACAGAAAATTAAGTATGTCACATATGAGAGCTACAAATTTTCATACCAGGAACCAGGAGCTGCGACAGGCCAGAGCGGGAAGTGGAAATGTTATCAGGAGGGAACCACGGAAACTGCAGCTCAGAGATACGTTGGAAGGAGGTGTGCATGGACATCCTTGAGGCCATCTTGTACTGGCAGAATGGTTGGACTCCGTGATATCAAGCAAAGAATGCAAGGCGTTGTAGTATTACATATGATGCTGACCCAGATCTTTGTGGAAAAAATTGCCCCTTGAAGATAACATTTACCCAGGTGCAGCAAACGTATAGGAGCACTTATTCGAAAGTTAACGGTTAACACGACACCAGTGGGTACAGGTGTGAAAGTGGGTGTACTTCTGCGTTGAAATACCCTGAAAACGATAGTGAATTTAGTTTACAATTAGATTTAAGAATTGTATGTAATTCATTGATGCATTTTTCCAAATTGCGACAGGCAACTGTTCATAAAATCTTGCGCGTCGTTTAACAATTGATAAAAATACTTACGTCAAATTGTACCAGTACATGACTTTAGAATCAATTGTTTGTCCGAGATTATAAAAATAACCCGCTCCGAATTTTTCAGGACTTCTCGAATTTAATCCAGCGCGAAATCTCTGTCAGGGGTCGGTTCAAATGTTAGGTTAAGTTGCTTTGTTTGTGACGTATTTTTGTATTTTGTTTCGTCGTTTTGCCACTTACATGAAAATTAAGTATCGTTGATTGTTTGTGCAACATTTTCTTTTGAACTCTGAGTTTCTCACTCATAAAATAAGAGTCTCATTAAAGTTGCTTGTTTATGATAATTTTGCTGTATGTGCCGATTAGTAAATAATTTATTCATACTTAAGGCAGACATCGAAAATAAATTCTGAAGAAGGTAAGGGGTATCTGTTAGTAGCAAGTCTAATAATTAACTATAATTTCTAATTACGTGCACATAATCACAGCGATATGGATGATATTGTTTTTGCTCAGCCATTTTTTACCACAAACGAAAATAATTTCAAAAAGTTATAGTTACTGTTTCGAGAGGTCAATTTCAAGACAACAGTTGTTTAACATTTGATTGACTCCATCATTTAAAAAAAAATGTGAAACGATATAGTATTTACGATAAATGTATACTTTATCGTAGTGAATATTTTATAAGGAAAATTTTTTGCGTAAAGATTATTTTCTGATAGCATTTCTATAAAAGGGCAACCAGAAGTGATGCACTAATAGTAGACGTTGCATATGTGGCAATTGCACTGTGTTTTGACAAATATGGTTTTTTAGTTTGAAGTGTATACTTTACGCTAATCTGCACAAAAAGTCTTTTTTTACGACCGACCACAAAATATGCGGTTTCTGGATAATTTTTTCGACAGAAAGTAACGTTTTGCAGGTCAAGATCGGATAACGGGCATCAGGGACCGGTAAAAGCTTTTGCCGATCCCTGACGTCTTCGTTGCTATGGAATCAAGTGTGTGCTATTGTTTGGATAAGTCAAATAAATACTAATGCCATAATTTTTTTGAGTTTTCGAAAGTGAATTCGCAAGTTTGAAAGTATGAACTCGGATGTCGTAAAAAAATATTGTACGATACACAACCGGAAAGTGTTTTGCAGGTTTCTCCAAGCTTCCAGGGCGAGCCGTAGGCTCGTCCTGGAATCTACTTGGTTCGACCTGTAAAACACTACATTCCGGTCTTGTAACGTAAATTACTATTATCTACTAAATTCATTTGTGAAAGCGAGTTTAAAATGGAGGTGAACGATTACTGAGCTCAAGTTACCTACATGTTCGGATCAAAGATCATAGGTACATCAAAATCGATATTTTAGACCGACATAAATTCATATATCTTTAAGCGAAGTATGTGGCGACTCTACAATAGATCGGGACACCGCTTCTCGTTGGTCTCAAAGACTTCGTGATGGTAGAAGCTGTATTGAAGACGATAAACTTGCTGGAAAACCAAAGACCGCAACATATAATATTTCGGTGACGATAATTGTTACTGCTGTGGAAGAAGACCGCCTTCTGACGTGTGACAAAATTGCATCACTTTTACGCAAGAAATTGCGACCACAAATTCCTAAGAGTCGCTCTTAACTACTGGAAGCTGGAGTATTGATCTTGAATGATAACGCACGAGTTCACTTCTCAAAATATTAAGGATGTTTTGGCAAAATATAAGTGGGAAGCACTCCCCATTCTCCTTACAGCCCTGATATTAGTCCATCTGAATTTGAACAGCAGTCAGTTGTAAACGCGACTACATTGAAAGTTTGTAATGTAATTTTTGTTGTTGGGTATATAAATTATTTTTTTCTCCAACCACACGAATAAGACGCTATATTGTCGAATAATTTTGTATAAAAAGTAAGTCATTTCGGGATGTTCACCAATTACCTTGGCAACTGTACACTTTTCGATTCATATTTGCACTAGTACAAAAATGGACGCAAGATAGGGTTTTACATGGTAAATTTTAAATAAAACACAAACGCTTCGTGAATATTCGGCAATCGCCGTCGTTGTTGTTTAATTTCCCGGTATAGTGATTGTTTATTTGCGCCATGACAGTTCTACAATATAACCTACAATGTTTGATTCTAAATAATAAGTCATATTACCGAATTTATGAGTAGTTGGAGAAAAAATAGTATGTTTCATTCGCACAAAAAATGCGTTTTCGGGACGCGTAAGACTCGCCGGACTCCGCTGCGCGTCGTCCGGCGATCTGTCTTACTTGTCCCGAAATCATGCATTTTTTGTACTAATGAAACAAATAACTATATCGCCAACCGTCAATAGAGCCATGCATTACCGTAGCGATTTTCGGAAGTAAACAAACACTTTATCTTACTGTACAAATCAAACACTTTACCTGCCGCTAATATTTATCTAGATAGCCATGACTGCATGTCATTAAACAAAAATCGTTTGTCGCTGTCACGAGGTCACGATTCCAACAGCAAAAGTTTTGTCGCGAATTATTTATAAAAAGTAATGGAAGAAGACATTCAAATAATGGAAGAAGACATTCAGTGCACGCCGCCTAAAATTCAGAAGAAGGTATTAGAGACGTCTTTCGAAATTCTACCACAAAAATCAGTCGAAAAATACAATCGCCAATATGACATATTCATGGAGTGGTGCAAAAAACACGGAATTAAAATAATAGTGAAAACGTTTTATTGGCGTATTTTTACGATTTATCGAAAGAGTATTCTCCTTCTTCGATGTGGTCGTATTACTCCATGGTAAAAGCAACCCTTTCAGCAAAAAATGACGTTGACATTAGTAAATATAAAAAACTTACGGCTTTTTTAAAACAAAAAGGAAGAAATCACATTCCAAAAAAGTCCAAAACTCTTTCACAAGAAGAAATACTTAAATTTTTACTAAATGCGCCGGATGAAATCTATTTGATGATGAAGGTAATTTATGCAAACCTTTCAAAACCAATTTGATATTAATGTAGTAATTATTTTAGATTTGCGTTGTGTTTGGCATTGCTGGAGCTTTACGTAATGAAGAACTTTTGAATTTAAAAGTAAGCAACATAGAGCACAAAGAAACAATTCTGGTTGTTCGTATAACTAAAACAAAGACCAACAGGCCTCGATTATTTGTGATCACTTTAGAGTTTGAAGGAAAAGTAAAATCCATAGAATTATTTAACAAATATTTAGCTATGCGCCCTAAGCAGACGCCCCACGACCGATTTTTCCTAACTTATAGAAATGGCAAATGCACAGTCCAGCCAGTTCGAATCCATACTTTTGGTAGTGTACCAAGCAAAATTGCGAACTATCTGCATTTGCCAGAACCATCACTTTATACAGGACATTGTTTTCGTCGAACGTCCGCCACTCTCTTTGCCAACGCAGGCGGCAGCAAGGAAAATTTAAAACGCCACGGAGGGTGGAAAAGCGACACGATTGCAGAGTCCTATGTGGAGGAATCTGTGCTCAATAAAACGAAAATCGCAAAGACGATTTTAGGTAAAGATCAAACTGACAACATAATTGTTACCAATGATAATTGTACTGAAGATTTACAATGTATTAACATAGATAATAATCCTCAAACATTTTCAATTCAAACTCCTTCGACTTCAGGAATTAATTTTTATAATGCGTCAGGGTGTACGTTCACGTTTAATATAACAAATAATAAGTAGATTTGTTTTGTATTCGCTATTATTATATCTGTTTACGTTGTCATAATAAAATGTGATAAGTTATAATATCTCCATTTTTTTTAATTATACATTTTTACGGTTAGCGATAAAATTTTGTGTGCACCATGTCAGTAAAGTGTCTTTATCGCACTCGTCTGTTACTCGTCTCGCTCGCTTCGCTCGCTCGACTCATAATCTCAGACTCGTTCGATAAAGAATCACTTTACTGACTTGGTACATAAATAACTATTATCCGAAAACGCCATAAAAGTGACAACTTATGTATCTCTATTGACAAGGTAAAAGTGTCACTTTATCTGATTAAGCAGATAAAATAGCAACTTTTGCGTACTTTATCTGCCTAAGCACATAAAATCGTTGCTCTCTTTCTTTCTTTCTATGTTTGTTTGCTATCTCCTCCGAAAATACTGGATCGATTAAATTGTATGATGACTTAAAATTTTGCTAATTTTTAGATTTAGATCGTATTTTTATTTTCAAAAAGAGTACGAAACAGCTTTAATTTAATTAAATCCTTAAAGCAGCGGAGCGGAGCATCTGTCGCCGTGGGTTATGGTGTGACAGCTGCTGTGGCCGTGTGCTATTAGCTCGGGTGATTCAGTATGTTCATATATTATTATAGTAACGCGTTATTTAAACAACCGAGGTTGGCGCAAGGGTAGAGTGCTCGCCAGTCACGCGGGTGGTCCGGGTTCGATTCCCGGCCAATGCATCCGTTTTTTTTAAATTTATATTAATAAAATGTATCCGAATACGTTCGCGGATAAAATAGTATATGCTATTCGGAGTAAAAGTGACTTTATGTGGCTTAGCTGAATTATTTGCCTCACTGGCGTTCGGCTAAATAAACTTCAGCTTCACCACATCAAGTATCACTTTTACTCCTAATAACATAATCTACTATTTGAAATAAATGTGTACATTAGATTTGGGATTTCCCTTGTAAATATTCAAATTTTACCACTTTATCTGATTTATTTAGTCTGTAGGGAAACATCACTACGCATTAATCTTAGTAGCAGTGAAGACTTCTGAAACCTTACAAAGCTATATAAAGAAAATAACATAAGATACCATACATATAAAGATCCAACAGTTAATCAATTATAATTTATTATACTCAACCTGCCAATACTAATATCTGAAGAAGAAATAGAGAATGAACTAGTTGAGGCAGGTTTTCACTAAATAAAGTTGTACGAGTAAAGTATTACTTTTTATTTCTCTCTTCTGAAAGACAACGGAAGTATTGCAGGTAATCACGAAAAAATCACTTTCCCAGATTTATTCAGATCTTTACGTTTCAGGGTTACTAGATGACGAAAAACAGATTTTCTCAATTCCGTCTGTCTGTCTGTCTGTTGGCGGTATAACTCAAACACTATTTTTTGGAGGAAGACGAGAAATAAATAAAAGTAATAATTTGAACATAGCGTACGCTGTATCCTTGGCAAAAATTGGACCTAACAGATACAGGATAAATGTTCTACAAGTCAAAAAGGTGTAAAGAATAAATGCGTTATGTTGACCTTTTTAGGCCGCGAGTCGCATAAATACGTAAATCCCAAACCTTCGAATAGACGGGAAACTCATATTTGGGGAAGGCCCTAAATTCAATCATATAATGTGCATTCTAAGATAAACTTTAAAAAAGAATGTTCATTATCTGTAATTACTTTGCGGATATAAATGTGTAGGTTTTCATTCTTTTTGAGATTGCAAACACCTAGAAAAAATTATTCCGAAATTTCTTTAGTACTAAAAATTTACAATTTTTATGCGTACATTGCATTTAGAGGCTTAGTTTTGAATATTTTTCAATGATTCTTAAACTAGTGGACATGTTATTCTTAGATTCGTAGATTTATATGATATCAAATTAATCTCAAAATTATTTTGAACAAATGCTACAGAAATTGTTTAAACAAAGCGTACGGGGATTGTGTTGCATACATTTCAGCATCGACGTTTCGTAAAAACGATTGCACACAAATATATACATCTTGCGTATATATGTTTAAAAATGAATGAAGACATTTTTAGTGCAAGAATTATGTGCATTGATTTATTGAGGTAAACAATATAATTAATTTTCCATTGCCTGATTTGGTTGAAACACAACTCGCTTCTGCACGAAACTTAAAAAATGCCCGGCGTGAAGGTTAAGCCAGCTGAAACGCAACGATATGAAAAGGGCTCCGCAGTGTTGCAAAAAATTGGTCAACGATTGGTCCGCAGTCGCAGGCGCCGCGGTTCGAATGCCTCCGATAACGAATTTTTTATTTGAAAATTGATGTAATTTCCATTGGAGGGTATTCTTTTATTGTTTCCGTATTATTTGAAACGTGAAAATATATTTACACCTAGTTTCGTTTGATTTTTAAAATGAATTAGTGTCACAAAGTCCACTTGAGAAGGAAGTTCTGAGTAAAGCATTTTACAGATTTTTTAAATGAAACACCCTGTATCTCTTTATGACTATTTAAGCCTCTATAATTTCTGCGTTCAATTCTAACTTTTCTTTTAAATTGCTTATATCGTTTCCAACTTATGAACGTTTTTAGTATTTTTTGTCAACATCAAGCTTTCATTTAAAACGTCACATTTTCCCCACTTTTTATTTCCCTAGTCTGAAAGACGAAGGAAGTATGGTAATCACGAAAAAAATATCTTCCGAGATTTCTTCAGATCTTCACGTTTCAGGGTCCCTAGATAACGAAAAATAGATTTTCTCAATTCCGTCTGTCTGTATGTCTGTCTGCCTGTTGGCGGTATAACTCAAAAACCATTTGTCGGAGGAAGATGATATTTTGCATACACATTATATATATACCTGGAATGAAACCGAAAAAAAATTGACAAATATATACAGGGTGAACACCTTAAAAAAATAAAATTTTGATTATTTTTGAAATAGAAGGAAGTAATAATTTTCAGATAGGTCAGACTTTAGACTTGCCGAAAATTGGACTCAACAGATACAGGATAATGTCACAAAAGAGTCGAAACGTTTCAACAATAAGACCGTTTCCTTAAATAGAGGCTCGCGCAGCACTCATTTCAATTAGGCTCGGTGGCGCAGTTTGACTTGTGGATGCAGTTACGATCGCTACGCAGGTTCGGTTACGATCGCTACGCAGGTGCGATTACGATCGCTATGCAGATGTGGCTGGTTCAAACCCTAGCGGAATACATTTTTTTTTAATTTTGCAAATTGATCTAATTCGCACGAGGGAAGTTCGGTGTAAACCCATTTACAGATTTTTAATATTTGTTACTTGAAAATTGAGGCGGTCGTCATTTAGGATACAAAAATGCTAATGTTTCATAAAACGGGATATTTTAATACAGGGTGTTCAAAATAACGGTTCAAATTTCAGTATCTTCATTCTTTATTTTCTCATTTGTTTTAAATAGATCAGATCTGTCCTGCCGAACCCTGTGATGATCTACCGTGATCGTAAAGTGATAGTGTCCATTTAGTGCGCCAGTCTCCGATTACGCCTTTTTTTCAATGAAAAGTTTGATTAGGGTGATCTTAATGGGGCTGAAGGGGAACATTTTAAAATTATTTTGACATATACGGGGTGTCCCAAAAAAGTTTGCCTTAAAGATCATTAATTTTTTAAATGGAACACCCAGTATTTTTATGGCTATTCAAGCCCCTATACATTCTACGTTCAACTCCAACTTTTATTTTAATTTGCATGCAGCTGTTTCAACTTATGGACGTTTTCAGGATTTCTTCTCTGAAACTTGCAGAGGTCGTCATCTAGGATATAAAAATACTAAAGTTTCATTAAAACGGGATATTACAATACAGGGTGTTCAAAATACTGGTTCAAATTTCAATATTTTCAATCTTTATTTTCTGAATTTTTACTTGCTTTTACAATAAAGAAAGTATTGGATTCACCCCAAAAATTGGAAATTGAGTTTTCAACAGATCTTCACGTTTTAGATTCCCCTGAACCCAAAAAACTTTTTTTTTCATTGGTCTGTGTGTCTGTCTGCCTGTGAACAGAATATCTCAAAAACGAAAAAAGATATGGCGTTGAAACTTCATATATAAGTTTTGTGTACTATGTAGATGCGACAGCATGCTCTTGAAGAAAATCGCGTAACCGGAAGTAGGTGTTTACTCTTGTGATTTTTCAGTTTCTTTCTTTTTTTCAAAAACGGCTGTAACGATTTTTTTAAAACTTCAGGTTTTTATTAAATTTTTAATGTGTATTGATGTGAGGTAGGTGATTTTCCAGTTGAATACTTCTAAAATGGGTTTCTTTTGTTTTTTTTTTCTATTTTTGTATTAACTCCTATTTTAAATAGAACACCCGGTATATTATTAAATTTTTGAATTCAGATTAGAATTTTAGAAAAAAATTGTCTCTTCAACTAATGCTCTATTTTGTACCGTTTTTGTAGAATTTGTAATTTTTGAAAATTTTTGACAAATGCTTAAAAATTTTAAATAAAATTTTTGGCTAATTATAAGATCACTCTAAAAGGAAGTTGTGTGCGTGTATCACACCACACTTTTTAACTTCTTTTGACTCCAACGTGCTGTACTTTAATGTAGAGTGTTTGAGAAATTAAGCTTTTAATAAAAAATTACGATAAATGTGTAGGTACTACTAGTTGCATGGATTTTAAGTGCTGGTAAAAAACGGATTTGACGGTTAACCGGCTCTCGGTTAACCACGGTATTTTTTATAATTCGAAAACCGGAAAATCAATTAGTAACCGAAAACCTGAATATAACAGGTTCATAAACAGTTCTGTAAACCTGTTCAAAAATTTTTTTATAAACCGGATTAATAGTTATTTACTATACAAGTGGGACAACAGTATCATTAACATACGTGTGTGTAAGTTACAAACGAGTGCGTAGCACAAGTTATCTAAGCACACAAGTATATTAATGATGCATTATCACACATTTATTGTACAAAATTTTATCTACGACTGCCTAAAATTGAGAAAAGTGCATTAAGAGAACTGTCAGATCTGACATTTTCAAAAATATTTTAGTAGGCAAATGTCATTATATCATTCATTTAACACTATTTCAGTTAAGTAATGAAGTCATTACACAACTCAGTTGGGTAATGAAACCATTACATAACTGAGTGGTGTAATAAGCTTCATTACCTAACTGAAATAGTGTCAAATGCGTGACGTAATGAGTTACTTATCCCACTGGAGTAGATAAAATTAATTTATTAACTGTTCTAACAAACGTAAATTGGTTATACTTAAAATGTGGAAGCTAGACATTTGCATTTTTATTATTAAGAAAAAAATGAAATTAATTAACAAATCGGTGTTTAACCGCCTTATAAACCGGTTTTAAACCTGTTTATAAACATAAACCGCTTCATTAACGGGTTTAGAAACCGTTACTTAGACAAAATTACATATCGGTTCTTAAACAGGTTTACAAATTGGTTCTTAAGCAGGTTTACAATCCGGTTCGTAAATCGGTTTAAAATCAGAATATGCGTTAACCGGTTTAGCAGTGATCGTTTTATGAAAAACCGGGGTTAACTGAAAGCCGGTGTTGGGGAATGAAACCCTGATGTGGACTGTATAAATTTATTTTCTGGTTCACTTTACATTTATTTGTATTTTGTTTGATAAGTATTGAGAGCCGCCGTGTAGCGAGCTCGCTCCTCGCATGCGGCTTGTCGACTCCGTTCACTGGTTGCAAGTGCCAACTGCCGGAACGAAAAATTCCCCGCTGCTGCTTGCTCACGATGGCTGTGTCTAAACATGCCCCCGGCCTTGAAAGTCCTGACTTTCAAAGGGTAGCGGACAGATCTTCGGAAATGCTCGCTTCACCTCTCCCGTTGCTGTTTTGATGGTTGCCACTCGAACCACTCCATCCTTTTCTGGATAAATCGTCACGATACGACCCAGCCGCCATTTCATGGGTGGGACGTTTTCCTCTTTGATGAGTACCATATTTCCTTCACGCAGGTTAACATATGAAGAACGTTTCCATTTGGTTCGTTCTTGAAGCTCCGAAATGACTTCCTTGTACCATCGGGCCCAGAAATGTTGTCGCAATTGCTGTATACGTTGGAAGCTTGACAATCGTCCTTCCGGAAGACTGGTTAGATCCGGATCAGGCAAAGATGTGATAGGCCGTCCGATAAGAAAATGAGCCGGAGAAAGTGGAACTAAATCGTCGGGATCGGGTGACATACAGGTTAAAGGGCGGCAATTTACTATAGCCTCTATTTGCGCTAATAATGTACTGAATTCCTCGAATGTTAATGCTGCTTCTCCAGCAACCCGTTTTAAGTGGCGTTTCGCGGATTTAATCCCCGCCTCCCATAGTCCTCCGAAGTGAGGGGAATGGGCAGGTATAAACTGCCAGTTAACGTTTTCGTTTATGAATGAAGTATTTAACGCATCTTCATTGCTCTGTAAGAATGTTCCAAGAGACTGAAGCTCGCTGTAAGCTCCAACAAATTTTAAGCCATTGTCAGAATAAATTTGCCTTGGTTTCCCCCGTCTGGAAACAAATCGTCTTAAAGTAAGTATAAACGCCTCAGAAGTTAATTCAGAAACTAACTCTAGGTGCACTGCGCGAGTGCTAAAACAAATGAACAAACAAAGCCAACATTTTGACAGTTTCGCGCCTCGTCCTTTTTTATCCTTTAATTTGAAAGGGCTCCCGTAATCAACCCCGGTTACATAAAATGGAAAGTTTGCTTGAACTCGTAATTTCGGCAAATCTCCCATCACAGGCTGTATTGGCTTCGCTTTAAATCGAAAACATCGTATGCATTCTCTTACAGTTTTTCGCGCATAATTTCTGCCACCCAGTGGCCAATACCGATCACGTAAAGAAAATAATAGTTGCTGCGGCCCGGCATGCAGCAATCTTTCATGCTCGTTTAAAAATATTAGTTTCGTCAACCAATGCTTGCAGGACAGGATTATCGGATGACGCTTGTCATAGGGAAAGTCTGAATTCGTAAGACGACCCCCAACCCGTAATATACCGTTTATGTCAATGAAAGGATTCAAACTTGCTAGTTTACATTTTTGACGTGCCTTACTGCTATTCTTTAAAGTTGCAATCTCCCCGGCAAATGTTTCATTTTTCGCTATTTTTATTAGAAGCGTAAGAGCATCCTCTAACTCATTAATCCCGAGCGCACCAATCAGTCGCTGACCAAGACCTCGGCAGTTGGTTTTGAAACGAACCATATATGCCACGCAACGTATAGTTCTATTCAATGTGGAAAATCTCTCAAATGGGAAAGAAAAAAGATTTCTAACCACGCAACTCACGTTGTTGCTCCGCAATTCAGGCAAGTCCTTTGTTTCGTACTTGGGACTTGGCCACTCGCATTCGCTTAATTTTAACCATGACGGCCCGCACCACCACAGTTCGCATTCACGTAATTTATCCGGATTAACCCCTCGCGACAATAAATCCGCTGGGTTGTGTTTTGTCGATACATGCCGCCATATTCCGTTTTTTGTTAAACCTTGTATTTCTGCTATACGATTATTGACAAACGTTTTTAATGAACTCGGTTCGTACTTTAGCCAACCCAACACAATGGTTGAGTCTGTCCAAAATGTGTAGCTAGATACATTCACGTGTAACGAATGAGACACCTTAGCGACTAATCGCGCTAGCACTAAAGCGCCACATAATTCCAACCT
>CALNHX010012171.1:0-26934 GCA_940337035.1 Agriotes lineatus
TCTTAACTACCTTTTGCTGTATTCTTCTTGCACCGCTAAAGCATTGCCATCACACAAACCATACGCATACACATTACCTGCGCATTCTGCGTTCGAAAATAATCTCGGCATTGTAATGATGGATGTCAAGATTTTTTTTAATACAAGAATTGTAACTATTTACCATTTTAATAATATGACAGTTGCATTTGTAATTAGGAATGTTAACAAAGTTTTTAATACAATAATTGTAACTATTTAACTTTTTAATTATTTGACAGAGCACTGAAAACAATAGTATTATTTGTCAACAATAACGTTCAATAGTTATGAAAAACGAGCAGTACTCATGGCCTGGTGATGTTGATCCGAAAAATTATAAAATCGTTAACGATTGAGTTTATCTAGTTTATCTAACCTTTTTGACTATAAATGAGTTAGCCAATGGATTCCTACAATATTTCTGGTACGTTTCGAGAGATCCTGTATATCTTCTGATAATCAGTTTTTATAAATACGAGGGGAGGATAGATTTAACCTGGACCTTCTTATACCATCGATATCAAGAAGAATACAAAATCGATGAATACAATTTTATTTTTTTAAATAATATCCTTGCTTCGACGTTCGGATAACTTGCAAACACGAAGATGTTTTGATTCCTTGCAAATTCAATTTTGAAACTTTCTCATTTGACTTAAACCTCTTGCCTTCCATATACTCTTTAAGTGATACATATTCACAGGGCGATAAGGTGGGCGACGAAACACTTAAATCGTAGTTTATTAAGTTTATATATCGTTTCTGGGTTAAGCGGGCATCACGTGGCGTCATGAAAAAGAATATCAATGCATTAATAGTTGGCATTGTTCTGTTCTCATAGCCTTACTGCTTCTTAAAAGAAGTTGATTTTAATACTATGCAGTCTCTTAGTCTTCCAGCTAACTAAGAAATCTACCAAAATTGGTCCGTAAATATGCTAGAATACAGTTGAAGTAGCAGGTCAGATTTGATACATTATTACGGCATATGACTAACGATTTATATCGTGTGTTCCAAAATAACTCATTTAGAGCAGGCCTTGGAAAGAAAGATAAAAAATCTAGTCATGTCTTGACTTAAGTTTGTAGGTGAATGTCAGATTGCATTTTGTTTATGAAAACATTTGTCACTGTGACGCAAAAGTTGACATTGTACTTGTATCAAGCAAAAAGAAAAATAAGATGGCATTTACGCAACAACGAGTGTATTAATCAGTCAATAAAAATTGTTTTTATCAAGTGTTTTGGAATGATAGTATATTAAAATGTTTATTAGGTAATTCACTTTTATGAATGTTAATCACAAATTATAAAATCAAAAATATCTTGTTAACGGTCGAATTTAGGATATATGTTTATCTAGACTTGTTTACTCTAAACGAGTTACCCAATTGAATCCTAAAATATTTCCGATAGGTTATGCGACATCCTGTTGGGGAAAGACGATATTTTGCATTTTAATTATATGTCGACCCGACTCGAAACCAAATATACAATAGGTCAAATACATACAGAAAACCACTAAAAAATAAAATATTTATTTTGGGAGGCAACAAATACAGGGTGAATATCGCAAATGTGACAGAATTCTAAGCGGCTTTATAACGCAACCAGAAGCGAATATAGTAAGCACGCGGTCGTGGCGCAGCGGTTGAAGCCACGGAAGCGTCTTGCAGCTCGAATTCGGATCCCACCGCAGGCACGTTAAGATATTTGTACTAAATATTTTGTACATAATTTTGAACATTCTTGTTTTCCTTTGATATTTGCACAATTTTAGTTTAAACTTTGACTTGCGAGGAACGTTCCGAATAAAGCCCTTTACCGATTTTTTATACAATATTTATATTTCTGCACTAGGAGCCCAGAATCACATCATTTGACCCAGTTAAGATATTTCAGGTATCTTTATATTATACGCACAAAAGAAAATCTTTTTGGGAAATAGTCTTACATCATAATTGTAGGAGCTTTAGCAATAACAAATTACAAAAAATAGTCGAAAAACACTAAATTAAAAATAAGGTATCGATCATTTCATTTGGCCCATGTGATGAAATTGTATATTGTATGTTAAGAGCTGAAAGTGCATTCTTGCCGCTTGCGCATGAATATTGCTAGTTGAGGCGCAGCTGAAACCAGCAATCATTCAAAAGCGGCAAGCGCACTTTTAGCTCGAAACATACATACAATTTTTTCGACGACTGAGCATATTATTAAAGGAAAATATCATATTTCATTTTATTGCAAAAATTAATGGACAATCAAGGAAACATTCGGACGTGGCTACCTATTTTGTTCACGCGGAAACCCAAAACGCTCGGCGAGCGGCAAAGTGATGAAAACGCACGCTCAGCGGCAAACGTCAACTTTCTGTTGTCAAATGACAGTGAGAAAAATCTACTTTCGATGTCAGTCGTCGAAATAGATATTTATGCATTAAGGGAGATATGTATATGTTTTTTTCCTGAGGTTGACATGTGTTACATGGCCCCTCTGGCCCGAGGTCTGTAAGTCAACCGAAGGTAAAGAACATGAATATCTCCCGTGGTGCATACAATATTTTATCTACCAGCATATTCGTAAAAATGTATGAAATTTCAAAATGTCATAATGACATTTAAAATTAGAATATGTAAGTCACATCAAGGTATGCCTCATTATATGGTTTCTAAGACGTTAATTGTAGTTGCATTGTTACCATGAATTTGAGGGAGAAATAATTTGACAAGTCCCTTGGGAGTTATAAGTAGCTTTTCATATTTTGTTTCTATGACGAAAATGTACAATATCATGTTGCTAGTAGATAAAATATAATTTCGTTCACCGTATGATGTTTTGGGTGAAGTGAAACAAGCTGTTTGTTGTTTAATAACATATTGACAGTCTGGTGTCTGTATTCTTTTTACAAAAATGGTACTTGGTAAGAATATTGTCAATTTGATTAATTCTGGTAATTCCTGGGGCAAAACTTCCAAACAATTGCAATTATCGTATTATAGTGTATGAAATATTGTGAAACTATAAAACAACAGGATCCATAACAGAAAAGTCAAATTTGGGACTAACTCCAAATATTACACCAGCAAATATAAGAGTTTTACGTATCTGGGCCAAATGATATGATTCTGGGCTCGTACATTTACATACATATTCATATATATTATATTATTAGTGTACCACAGCCAAACGCTAAAAAACGAGCTTTAATCATGGTTCATCGATAAATTGTTACTTCGACACGATTTGCCGAAATATTACTTTCAAGTACGACCATTTTCACTAATTTTTATTTCATACTGATGTCAAAAATTACATTTTTCGGATTATTTATGGTACAAAAAATGGAACATTAAAATCCTAGTACTTTAAAGTAAAATTTTAAAGTTCAAGTACTTTAAAACTTATTTATTGTACAAAAAATGGAACATTAAAGTCCTAGTACTTTAAAGTAAAATTTTAAAGTTCAAGTACTTTAAAATTATACGTCAGTTGTTGACATGACATTTGAAATAATTTACAACTTTTCATTTAAAATTCATTAAACTTGCAGTATGAAATAAACCGTTGTATTCACCACGAACGAAAAGTGTTTTTAAAGGTCCTCGCAAGTAATTCCGTCCTCGGCTGACGCCTCGGACGTAAACAACTTTCTCGTCTTTAAAATGCCACTTTTCGTTCTAGATAAATAAACTACTATTGTCGCAACCGCTCAATCAATCGCGACCAAACCAAAATTATATGAAACTGAAGACAGCAACCGCTTTGGCGTTAAAGGAACGTCGGGAAATGTATTTTAGGATAGATGTAAACACGCTATCTCGAGAACGACATAACCTATCAGGACTTAAAAGTTTTTGGGTGAGGTTGGTCGTTTTTTTTTGTTACTTTCCTCATCTGAAAGACGAAGGAAGTATTGTAATCACGAAAAAATCACCTTCCGAGATTTCTTCAGATCTTCACGTTTCAAGGTCCCTAGATGACGAAATAGTTATTTTCATAACATGCGTCGAAAGTAGCAAATATCGGGCGAGTTATGAACACTATTTTTTAGACGACCACACCAAGTAAATTCTATTTTTAAGAATTGTTTTTATTTCGTTTACAAAATTGATTGTTATATTATTATTGATACAATTATAGAAAATTAGAGCTTGTTGAGAAGCATAGCAACGAATAAAGCAAAAGCGTCTGGATTATTAAACTAACTTTGTGCCGTTACGATATGACTAGTACGATATAGTATCGTGCTAGTGTATGAAATTGGCAACTTTCTGTAGTAGGCTGTTGTCGCGATAATGTTACTTTCATACGTTGTTGTCTAAAAAAGAGGTTCTCTTAATTTCGTGTATCTGTCTGTATGTCTGTCTGTTGGCAGTATCATTTGCATACATATTATATATCTACCTCGCATGAAACCGGTACAATTTCATACAAATATATACAGAGTGAGCACATTAAAAAATAAAATTTTGTTTATTTTTGGGTTAATTTTGAAATAGAAGGAAGTAATAACTTTCACATAGGCCAGGCTTTACATTTGCCGAAAATAAGACTCAGCCGATACAGGACAACGTCACAAAAGAGTACAAACATTTCAGCAATAACAGCATTCCCTTAAACAGACGCGCGCGCCACACCCATTTGTAATAACCTCGGTGACGCAGTTCGACTGTGGATGCAGTTACGATTTCTATGCAGGTGTGGTTACGAGCGCTATGCAGATGCGGCGTATTCAAACCCAGCGGGATAAATTTTTTTTATTTGAAAATTTATTCAAGTTATTAGAAACGTGAAAATATTTTTACTCCTAACTTAATTTGATTTTTAAAATTATTTAGTGTCACAATGTCGATGAGGGAAATTCTGGGTAAAGCCTTTTACAGATTTTTTTTATTTGTATCCATGATAACAGTAATAGCCGCTAAGCGGTCGCGCAACTACGGAGCACGGTGGTGTGATGCTACCGAGTTCGAAACTGGGTACCGAATGTATTTTTTTATTATTGAAAAGTCGAATACAAATTTCTATCCATTTTTCATTTTTAAATGTGAAATGCCACATTATAAGCGTTTCCTGCCCTCACACTAAAAGCAACGTTTTAACAAATTATGAAGACTACATTAAATGTGTCTTACGAACCCAAAGAGAGGATGGCAAAAACCAGTGAGTACAGCACAACACTGTGCCGAAGTATCGATAAGGCGTTTTCCCATCTTTTTTTCGAAAATTGTAAAATTTTGCTCTGCCGATAAATTTGAAGTTACCAACTGTTTCCTTTGCTAAAGTCAAATTACTCGTACAACAAAGTCTTACATCCGACGGTCACTGGGACGGTTACCGATTTCATACCAAAAGTTTTACCACAAATACCTAAGACTGATGAAACTACCAAAAACACAAGCACAAGACAAGTTTTAAATTGTATGTGATCTATTTCGGAGGTAGTGATGGTTGTAAGGTTGTTTATTGTGTCAGTTATTTTTAGAACGAATAATGAAGAATTTTATTCGTGAAGCAGGCAGTTACCGCAGGGTACTCATAAAGGATCATTTGACTGATCCAGAAAATTAACTTTGTTGATCTACATGATTTTGCAATCTATTCTATACATAGTAAAAATGAAAACTGCTTATTATAATTTAAATTCCACTCAGCGAAACATTATGAACTTTTGTTTTGCTTAGTTCTATGTCAATGGCAACTACAGAAACTAAGTGGGATTACCTAGTATATAATATGATATCTATAATATAATTTTCCTTAATGTGTGTTTGTCTGTGTGTCTGTGGCACAAAATAAAATCTCACGTTCCGGCTTCACAGATGTTTATATTTGTTTAGGTTTTGTTTTTCTTATCTTAGCGCTGGGCTCGGAGCTTGACCTTTCGCGTATCCTATTTCACGTGCGCGCCGATTCAAGACTCGCAGCGCGTAGCGCGCGGTTTGCTTGTATTATATTAATTCCTACTGAATAATTCAACTAAATTTTGCTAGGCGCTGAAGAATCAACTAATTGCTTCTTTGGAAATTACATTTAACCAAAGAGTACTAACAAAATGTAGTGGTTTCGATAATAACCTAAAAATTCAAAAATATTTATTCAAGCGTGGACATATTACACGTTTGTGTTTTTCTGTTCCAATCAATAATTTTTATATGGTTATTACCTACAAATTACCTAAAACAAATTTCAAGCTGCTAGCTGTTTGTTGGACGATATTTATGCAATTACAGTAAAAATTAAGTTGTTAAAAACGTATTTTACTAAAAGCCCCACAGCAGTCTATAAACAAAGCCATTTATAATGCATTCCGTTTCTTTAAAATACCAAGCATTCTTGCAAGTCAATTTTGTAATAAAGTACAATGCAGGTGTTTATGTATACAAGCCTTTGAAATGTTGCTAATAAAATACGCACAAGTTGGAAATGCGTTAAACAAATTAACAATTAAAGAAGTTGTCAAATTCCATGTCATATTAAAAGAAACCTACGTAAGATTAACTACGTACACACTGAACCAACATAATCTTTCTTTGTTGACTGATGTTACAAACTATTGCATGTTGTTGGTAGCAATACAATTATTAAGAAATCAGAATGTTCCCAAAGTGAGGAGAACAGCAACAAAATATTTGCTCCTAATTTTTGTTCCACAGGTGTACAATTTACGCCCATTTGTTGCTTGGCTATTCTAAATTATATGCTCGTATTAGAATTGTACACATAATATTCTGACAACTTATCTTCGCATTGTCCACGTACAATTACATTTTAACTTAAAAGAGAATAAAACCAATAAAATACCGGTTCTAACACGATCAAGGCGCAACTAATTTTTTTTCAAATTGAACCACATTGGTATTAAGGTACTGTTTAGTACTGCCACTAATAAGGAATCTTTTAGTACGCCCACTTGGCAACTATACTCAAAATACTGTTTCCAATGAAACCTAGATTCAACATTTTTATTTTTAAAGAATACAATCCACGAGAGCAATGAGAAAATGTGTTATGAAGTTATGTTATTTTATCTTCATCGGTGTTGTTATAGACTCTTATTCAAATTAATTTTAGTATCGGCAAGAGCTTCATCACGGCACTGAGTAATGGATATTACCGCACTCAGTGCGGTAATGGATAGATATTACCGCACTCGTTTTTTATAAAAAAATACGTTGAATCAGAATTTCTTGATGAAGATAAAATATTGAACAATACACGTCGTTTGATTGCCGCAAAACTTGTATCGTTAATATCTATTATGTGTCAGTTCGATTAATGTCATAAATTTGTTTAACGTTAATTATAAATTAAGAAAATAACACGACGGTAACTATTTCATGACTATTTCCACACTTATATTCACTGAAGACATTTCTTATCTCGTAAATCTATGAGTGAAAAAAAAGACAAGTTGACACTGTCAAACTGAAACTACGTTTAGGATTCCTAAAATTAAATTTAAAAAATATTATCCAATTCTTCTTCTTCCTCTTAATGTAGACTGAGATCCTGTTAATTACCAAACAAAATTATTTTCAACAGCTTGAAAATCAATTCCGAAAAAAATGCAGTACTGATCCCGAATGGAAATAATAGTTATTTATGAGTGAAAAAAACACTCATTTTTATTACAACGTAGTGCATACAACCTTTTTTGCAATTCTTTAATAACCACAAAATTTTCGTTATTCTAGGTTATGCTGAGATACAAATTTACTACAAAGTGTGAAAAATAGTAATTTGTATACCATGGCACTGAAGTTAAACTTTTTATCACGAATGGAGGCCGAGGCCCGTAGGGCCAAGGCAATAAGCCACACGAGGGATGAAAATGAACTTCAGTGCCGAGGGGTACATTATGTTTATTTTGAAATCGCTAAATCACGAAATTAGAACATTTTAACCAAGTTTTGTAGGATATGTTGACGTCGGTTGACGTTTATCTGTCGCCCCAATGCCTATAAGAAATGATAAAACAATGGATTACTTGACTGCCGATTTCTCGTACTTTAATGACGATTTCGACGTTCTTTACTGCTGAATTAAAGAAAGTACTTTTTTTAAATGGCAGTGAAAAACACCGAAAACGTCATTAAAATACAAGATATCGGCAGTGAAAAACACCGAAAACGTCATTAAAATACAAGATATCGGCAGTGTAGTAATCCATTGCCTTACGACTTTTTGCAGTGGGGGGGGGGGGGGGGGGGGGGTGTAATAGATGGGTGACATATAACGTCAACATAACCTATAAGATTTGGTTAAAAATAGTAATTGGTATACCAAGGCACTGAAGTTTAAGTTTTTATCACGAATGTGGATTTATTTGCCAAGCCCAGTACGGCGAAGACAAATACGCCATATGAGGGATGATAAAAGAAACTTCAGTCTCAGGGGTATGTTATATGTTATTGTTTAAATCGAAAAATCGCAAAATTATAGAATTTTAACCAACTTTTGTAGTTAGGTTATGTTGACGTTTATCAATCTGTCACCCCGCCACCTACAAAAAGTCGTAAACAATGGATTACTTCATTGCCGATTTCTCGTATTTTAATGACGATTTCGACGTTCTTCACTGCCGATTTAATAGCTATTTATGCAACAAGTGCTAAAAGTCGACTTTTATGCGCGAGACATGAAAATTATGAAACGAAGCCGAAGGCTGAGTTTCATAACATGTCTCGCGCATAAACGACTTTTAGCACGCGTTGCATACAATATTTTATCTACGACCTTAATTTTACCGTTATTAATCCATAAATATCGATTTAAGAAAGGTTCGCATCTGCGACGCTGCGTCATAATGAATAGTAGCCTACGCCGCTGGCGATTGTTTGGCCACGCCCCGCCCGTGCTGTCAAGGTGAGTTACGAAATGTAATTATTGATACTCCACATATGACTGTATTCATTACATAACGCTTTAATTATTTCAAAAACGCTTTACCTGTAACGCAAGAAGCAACTAGAATAGCTTTACAACTTCACTTGCAGTTCGAAATTGTAGTTTTGAACCTCGCTTCACTTTTAGCACATGTGCTAAAAGTAAACAGCTGATTTCTTTAAACACGGTAAACTATAAAACGTCACTTTTAGTGAAACAAGCTAGCGCTAAAAGGCCTACTTTTAGTAGTGGTCGTAGATAAAAAAATGTTTAGCTAATACCAGAATTTGGTACTACTTCACGCAATGCTAGAAACCGGTGCTGGCATGCAACATTAGAACAGATGCACTAAATCCTCAAATGTGACTGGTCACATGGTATTCAATCTTTTTCGATGTCTCTGGATAATTCTAGCCCATTACGTAATCAAGGGTTTCCCTAATGCAGTAACGTTTGCAATAACCAACTCTTCTAAACGTGCTGCAACATGGCGAATGAACTGCTGTATTTATGTGACAATAGTAAGAAGAGGGATATTGTGCTGTTGGTTGTTTCAGTGTTGTTGTATCATATTTTTTAGGGTGACATTGTTAAAACCTTAACAGCCAGTCTTATAAAGGCCACTAATCTGACGTTAAATTTAATTCCCTGTTAAAATCAACAAAAGCGCATCAAAGTTTGTTTACTAATGAATAAAATGTCATAAGCACTGACGTTTTGATGCGCTTTTGTTTATTTTAACAGCGAATTAAATTTAACCTCAGATTAGTGGTCTTTATAAGACCGGCAGTATATGTGGCAAATGGACGCTATATAAACATGCTAAACGTTTTTACTCCGGAACACAATCAGATAGAACTACTTGCTAAAGTTGCAACAAGATGGGTCAACAGTTCTCACAATGAACAGTGTGACAGTAAAGATGGCCGCATTATTAGACGATATGTAAACGTGTCGTAGGATCCTAGATTCTTCTTCTTCTTGTAGACCTTCTCCATTTTCAAAGATTGGTTATCACTTGCTTAAACAGATCTCGATCTTCAGCTGCTCGAAACAGTTCTAATGCCTCATTCCTGTCCAATTTCGTATATTACGGAGCCAGGATAATCTTTTTCTTCCTACACTTCTCTTTCCATGTATTCTTTGTTTAATTATCGTATGCAAATTTATATTTTTGGTTTCTGAGAATATGTCCGAAGTAGGCGGTATTTCTTCTTTTAATGGTACTCATTAGCTCTTTTTCATTACCTATTCTTCTTAATACTTCTTCGTTGGTTATTCGGTCTACCCAGGAAATTTTCAGAATTAGCTGTATAACCAGCCACATTTCGAAAGCATCGATCTTACTCATGATTGCATTTTCCAGAGTTCAAGTCTCCATACCATACAATAACGTCGACCAAACGTAACACTTAACAAATTTTATTTTCAGCGCGAGTTGCAGGTGATAGATTTATACTTACGGAATGTGTTTCTTGCCACCTCTATTCTAATTTTAAATTATTCGTCGATATTTAGGTCGGTATTTATCCATCAGCCTAGGTACTTAAATCGTGTGACTTGTTCTATTACTGTTTGATTGAACGTTATTTGTGCTCTATTTCCAGGCGGATTGTTTATTATTATGAGTTTAGAGTTATTGATATTTATTTTTAACACCATTTCTTCGCTTGCTTCATTTATGTTGTTAATAAGGGGCAACTGCAGATCTTCTAAACTTTCTGCTAGCATAGGGGTATCGTCGGCTATCTTACGTTGTTTATAACTTCGCCGTTTATGTTTATACCTTATGTTCGTTCCCATAAAACCTTTGAAAAATACAGGACCCGGGACATGACACATTCCTGCCTAACCCCTCTTTTTATTGGACATTCTTACGTTTGTTCGTCACCTATTTGCAGCACAGCTGTTTGATTCCAATATACATTCTTTATAAGCTTAATATCCTTTCCATCAAGTCTAATGTTTTCAAAAGCCTTCAGTAATTCCTCGTGTTGTAACCTGTTGAAGGCCCTTTCAAGGTCTAAAAAGCAAACAAACACCGATTTTTGAAACTCCCTATACTTCTGTAACAAAACGTTCATGTTCGTTCCCAAACCACTTCGAAATGCAAATTGTGAGTTGCCATTCATAAATTCCCATTTTTTGTAAATTCTGTTCAGTATAATTCTTAATAAGAACTTTAAGAAATGACTCACTAAACTGATTAAACGAAAATCATGTCTTTACGTTATTTCTCTTAGGAAAGGCCGGTTAACATTATAAAAAGCACCATATACAAAGGTACTATGCGATTTTTCGAACGTAAAATAACCTTTCTATCCCATACATTTTCATTTTTAATAGAAGTTCTGTTTATTATCTACAGTTGTCCATTTTTCTATGACATTTATATCCAAAGAAGCATTTTTAGAACTCTTGAGAGCTGCATTACTTTTGACAAAATCGAGTTATATAAAATTCTCCCAGTCGGTCTCTAGTTTTCTCCTTAGAATTTTATGCTAAATTTTGCCAAAAAGCTACACTGAAGACGGCATGAGAATTTACAAAAATTTAAATCTATTCATCATTGAAAGGAGTGCCAGTGAGACCTTACTCCTTAATACAACAAATATGCACAGACTGAAACGAGAACTCATAAACTCCAAAAGTTTAACCAAAATCACAATAATCTGAAATGAATACAACTAACGGCTAGGCCAGAAATAAGTTTTCAGTAACTAAAACACACATATCAATAATAAAATGTATAATGGTCAACAATATACCAGGACATACAATTAGCTTTAACCAATTCAAAAGTTAATCGAGCAGAGTAAACCCAGAGTAAAAATATTATATCTAAATTAAATATCACTGATTCCCCACCTAAAATCGGCAAGCATAATCGTAAACACGGATAATAAATAAACGTAAAATTACAAATGCAGGTAATGAAATGGACAAACTAAAATGTTAAAGATTCAGAGGTTAATATCATCATAAAAGCAAGTAAAACTTTGAGTGGTAACTGATGGGTATCAATAGAAGGCGTTGGCACTTCGTCCAACGGCTCAAAACAAAACGTAACGTACAAATCGCAACTTAAAATTCAGAAAGGCAAAATCAAGCTCGAAAAGGGTTCCAAGAACCATATTCGAGAAATGGTAGCCCTAACAAATAATTAATATATACAAGGGTAGCACCCATAATTTCTGCAAACTAATAGACGAAGTGCACTATGGAAATTAAACTTGCCATGTCATTGTGACTACGCTTAAGCTTACGATTTACGCTACTTAATTTATTTGTAGTAAATCTGTGTGCTCCTGCGTGTTATCAATAATTGTTGAATTCTCGCGATCAGGATCGCGTTTCAGGATTTTAAGCATTTGTTTGCATATACAAAAGTAGGCTGGTATCTGGTAACTAAGTCATAACTGTATCTGTACGGTAATAGTCATTTACCGTAGATGGCAATCATTACCATACTGCAACCGATAAACTATTGAACATACGACGGATGTTATGAATCATAACATTCCTAGATATGTTATTAGCTATTAGCGGTTTCACGATATTAAGCCTTTGTTTATGTATACAAAAGTAGGCTGGTAACTAAGTCATAACAATATCTGTAGGTTAATATTCCTTTACCGTACATGGCAACCATTACCATATTGAAACCGATAAACTATTGAATACACCATGTTATGATCATAACAGCCTTAGATGTCTAAAAATACTCGTTCAGTTATGCTACTCATAACATTCCTAGATATGTTAATAGCTATTATCTTTATCAGTGTTGTTATATACTCTTAACCAAATTAATTTTCGTATCGTTAAGAGCTTCATTGCCGCACTGAGTGGGGTAATGGATAATTATTACCGCACTGCGTGTATAAAGAAATACATTGAACCAGAATTTATTGATGAAGATAAAATATTGAACACTACACGTTTGCTTATGGCACTTAACGAGACTCGTTTGATTGCGGTAAAACTCGGCTCACCGCCTCGTTTTCGGCAATCAAACTCGTGTAGTTAAGATGCTCATAATCAAACTTGTATCGTTAATATCTATAATTTTGCATACATGTCTCTCTCTTTTTCAAATAGTTATTTTTTTATTTTATCCCTATTATGTTACTATGATAATATCTCCTTATAAACGAGTTGCGTTAAGATGCATTTAACAGCACTAGCGTTGTTAAGAAAAATAACATACGGATACTTTATTAGCATTTAATCACATGTTGGCAGTACTGACGTGTATTGTTAGTGACAATGTCAGTCTATGTCATATTCGATGTTAGTAGGTTAGGTTTTGTTTGTTATTTGACACAGACTGACGCAAAACTTAACCTGCTAATCTCGAATTTAACATAACCTGACAGTGCTACCAACAATATAGTATTGAGTAATAGCCTTAGCAGATATATGTTTCGCTGTTGTGTCATTAATAACAATTTATCTTACTTTTTGAAAAAAATTCTATTTTAGGATAAAAAAAACCGTGTTACGATATACGTAAAGTTATCTGCTTCCCACATTACTCAAGAATTTTAAAGAACTCGCTCCTAACGTCGCTTGTTCATTCAAACTATTCTCTCGTAATGTCGAAAGCTTGATAACGTTACTTGCATCATAAATTACTGTTATTCACTCCATCTCACTGCTGTTATATTTCATTACAGACCCATTCGTATACAGAGAGGACCACTAAACGTGTAGCCCCTGGTAAATTTTGAATGCAACCCAAATGACAGATGTCACTGCAACCTAGACTGTCTTAGAGACCCTGTACAGGGTGTAAAAAAAGTCTGGAATATAGCAAATATTTCAGAAACTACCGGAGATGAATTTTTCAAAATTGCCAGACTTATATAGGTAAAAACGGCGCCTCTAGCAAGGACAAAACCGTTTCTGTAACTGTACAGGGTGAGTCAGAAAAAATACCAACTTTTGTATTTTAAATTGGACACCCTGTATATTAACGAGGAATCAAATAGTCCTTCAAAAGACAAATTTCCTTTAAAGCTTCAATATTAACCGATCTATTGTTGTAAACCTTATTCTTTAAGTCACCCCACATTTGCCATTTTGACAGATAAATCCGTCAAACCCTATATCGTTGAATTTGTCTTTTGAAGGACTATTTGATTCCTCGTTAATATACAGGGTGTCCAATTTAAAATACAAAAGTTGGTATTTTTTCTGACTCTCCCTGTACAGTTACAGAAACGGTTTTGTCCTTCCTAGATGCGCCGTTTTTACCTATATAAGTCTGGCAATTTTGAAAAATTCATCTCCGGTAGTTTCTGAAATATTTGCTATATTCCAGACTTTGTTTACACACTGTATAAAAAGTAATAATCTTAATATACAGGGTCTCTAGACTGTCTCTTTTATTATGATGTAAAAACAGATCACAGTAATTCGATGAACATTGACACATGACAACTGTCACAGAATTAGTTCGATAACGACGTATGTATTTTTATTTTAATACATGCAAATGGAACAAAATCAACCAAACATAAAACTAATAAATTATAAATTCACTAACTGTTGCAACAAATGTTCGTATTTATCTCCATTAATTTGTAAACATGTTCTTATTCGTTAGACAACAGATCTTCTAACAAGAGCCAACATAGCTAGTGTAATGGATGCGCACGCGTGTATTCGATTTCTTAATTTCTCTTCGCTTTCAAATGGCGTTTGGTAAACCTTTTCCTTAACAATGCCCCATAGAAAACAAATCGAATAGGGTACGATCGAGACCTCGTGCAGGCCAAGAATATATGGTTTTTTTTCTAATCAAATTTTCTCCATAAACGTCATTCAAGTAATTCCTTACACATAGGTCGTACGTCTAACGTTTAGTGGAACGTGTTCTAGCAATCCATGAAGTATATCTTGCAAAAACCGTATGTAAATATCGTTTGCCTGTTAAGTTTCATTTAAAAAGTAGGGCCCAATGATGTGACCATGATCACACGATATACCACACCAAACATTCACAGAAAACGCTCTCTGAAAATGTATTACACGTATCCAGTGATGATTTTCTTGGGCGTAGTAATAACTGGTGTATCTATTTACTCCACCGTTGATTGAAAATTTCGCGTCATTGCTGAACACAACATAATTTAAAAAGCTGGGTCGTACGTTAATTTGGTTTTGAATAAACTCGTAAAACGGTGCCCTTTCTAGAAAATCATTGTCATGTAGGGCTTGAACCAAAGTCACATAGAAAGGAAATGCATTTGGTTTCAAAATTCTTCTTACAGAAGCTCTGATTCTCTAAGTTCGTACTCAAGGTTCGCTGACCAAAATGAGGAGTTTCGCAAAACTGTAATTTCGTTAGCTGCGTTAGTAACAGGTCTTGCTCTTAGCCTGGTAAGTTTGCTGAAACTCCCATATTTGTTCAACGAAAATTCCAGATGTCTCAATATATTTTCAAACGGTGCTATGCGATTAGCATAATGCTGAATGTACCAAGTACGAGCAGCGCTTGCATTTTTATGGGCTTCGTCAAATATTATTATCATATCGGTTTTTTCATATTTAGAAACATTATTTTATCTTTTTAATAACTCTAATTTCAAAAATACTAGCTTGTCAAAATGACATACATTAAAATTTTTAATTTGTTTGAAATTACCTACGCTGATCTGTTTTTGCTTTATAAGAAATATGGCAGTCTATTATAGAATGTTATGACATTTGGAATTGGGATGCAGTCAAGATTCGGCAAGGGCTATACATTTCGTGGCCAGCACTGTATACTTTCTTCATATTCACTATTTTACAATACTTGCTATTTTTGGTTAGTAGTATGTAAGTGATAGTTTCCTTCTGTGTGGAATGACATAAATTGCCTCCAATCGATGATTCAGTGCCGTGAACTTGGGAACATTATTTTCAAAATATTCTTGAATATAAACTTATCCAAACCTATTTTTTAAAGAATTTAAAGTGGAACTATATACATTAACAGTTTTTAAAGATTCATATGGTTTTATTTAGCCAAACAAAGAACCAATTATATTTATACCAAGGGACTTTTTCCGATGTCAAAATGACACACTGTCATTATTTACAAGCCTTTAGCCCCTTTTACATTTTAATTTTAAAGAGGAAGTAGAACCACTTGAAAAAACGAGAAAAGGAAGTGATTTCAAACATTCCTTTCGAAAAGAAAAAATAAAATGCGGTTATGATAAGAAACTTACCTATACTGCGTGTTCTGCTACTCCTTATTGAAGACCTGACCATGTTGGGAAACAATAGGATATTAGGACAGGTACTTTATAAAATACGATATGAATGCAAATGTAAACATAAGGCCACTTGTCTTAGATTTTAAGTATAATAAGGCCACGTAAATATCAGTAACACTTAAGTTTACTTATGAAACAATTTAAAAAGTGAATATTAAAATCTTAATATAAATACGTATGTATAGTATTGCAGAGGTAGTATAATTTCGATAAGATTAAGTACATATAATCTTAAGGAATCGTTAAGGGATAAAGGGTAAGGGATGCCGTTCACAAAAACGACGCTGGCGCCGGCGAGCGGTAGGGTGGTAGGGGCGGCAAGCACGTCTGCCGGCCTCTTGGAACGGCGCTGCCATGGACCACTCTGAAATAAAACACACATAATTAAACTAGTGTGTAAACATAGGTGTACTTAACACCGTAGCAATCATGTGCCTACGTGTGCAAAATAAGTTGTTGTACTCATGACTTCAAAATGAATATTCCCGGTCATTCCCGATGCGCCTAAAAGTTACCCTTCCCACGTTGCGGTGCTTTTTACTTTGCACCAAAAACTCGGGCAATTGTGCTCTACGGTTGGTATGAAAAATAAAACTTAGCCTAAAATGCTGTCAAACGTCTGTCAGTCTATGCTTCAGTCGGTCAATGATCAAATTGCAACAAAAATTCACATCAACGACACAAAAACACAATAAATTGATTGATTTTATTTTCAAATATACAGTGAAAATTCATGAACTGCGAACACGAGTAAATCAAGGCGAATTTACGATTGCCTAAAAATACGCCAAGACCGATGGACAGTCGATCTAAGGTACTCTGATATTAATCCACGGGTCGTCTGCGTTGATTGTTTAAGTAATTGTTCAACACAGACGCCTTGTGTAATTTTTTAAATTAATTATTATATCACAGATAGAATGTATAAGGTACTGTTATTCTGTAATTAATTCAGGTGATAAATTCAGAGTTCAAAAACAGGATTTTTAGAGATTAACAGTACAGTAAAAGAAGGTGGTTCTCAAAGTAAAACGCATTCTGAAGAAAGAAATAATTTCTAACTCAGTAAAAAAAAGATGCAAACAAAAATAAAACTATTTTTATTTCAAACAACAAAATTCAAGAAGTTTAAATTAGCTCTTGTTCAAAGAGCCTGTCTTATTGCGCTAAACAATATCCTAAACGATCATAGAAACTTCGCACATTAGCCGACGACGTATTAGTGCTAGTACTCTGAACAACCCTTTTAATTTTTAAACGTAGTTCTTCAAATCGTTAGTTGTACTGAAAACGACTTTTCAGAGGAAGTTTTAGGCATTTCTGTCACAGTTTCACAATATTCCATAGTTCTGAAATGGCCAACGGGAAGAATATCGCAGCTAAATCTACTAGTTCTGCAATTTATTTAAATGAATAATCTGGATAGTCATTAGCGGTAATACAAACCTCTTTTAAATTCCTGTCGTCATTGGGAACATTAGGCCTTTTGTGCTTTTGGGGAGAAACACATCCAAATTTTCCAAAATTTGAAATAACTCCATGTAACGTTGATAACGATAAAGAACGCCTATTTTCAAATGTTGTGAAAGAATTTTGAATTTCCTGGACCGTTGGACCCTGATAATACCATTTTACAATTTGCACTGAACCGTTGCTTCGTAGTTATCGATTTTAAAATAGAAATGACAGCAGATATTATCTACTGACAAAATACGCGAACTGTCAAAGTCAAACTCTCGGCATTTGTAAATTCGACATATCGTCTGCCGTGTTCGTAGTAAGACAAATCTCTCGTACATATAAGAAAACATATCAAAAATTAAGTAATTATAACAATTATTAATTAAGAAAATATAGTAAGATTATGAAAATAAGAACTGTTTTTCAGGTGAAAACGAAGAAAAAGTGGAATTGTTAGGGCCCCGCAAGGGTTATAGTCGCCCGCGTGCGGGAAATATTTTGGCGCCCTTTGAAAATATGTAGTACTTATAGTATAATAGTACTTTACGATACAAGTGCGTAAAGCTACTCTTTAGGCACGAGTGGGGTAGAGTTAAAACGCGAGTGAGCGAGCGTTTTAAGCCCCGCGAGTGACTAAAGATGCTTTACGCATGTGTATCGTACAATATTTTATCTACCATAAAATCTAGAAAACACGGTAATATAAAAAAAAATTTAATGTAAATTAGAATTACCAGCAACCGGTAGTAATTTTGCGTTTTTTAAAAATTTTAAAACACCATGCAACTGACAACGTGCCTAATGAAATCTTTTAAACACATTACTACTGACGACGTAAACTAATGAAAACATGTTATTAACCAGTCGTTTTACAAACTTAAAACTGCCAACTAATAGGCAATTTTACACACTGTCGTAGATAAATAATATTTTGAAGCATAAGAACTTTAATCTGTTACATATGTTTTTTTAAATTTCCTGGTTTGCTGTAATATTCTTGTAGTTGTTTAAACATTTGAACGAAATGCGAAAACACATTTTATTTTAATTTTGTAATGAAACAAAATAGATTTCAAAAACTAAAATTTTATTCTTCTTTAAACTTGTTACAAAGGAAAAAACAAACAAAACAATAAACAAATAAAACATTCAATCATCCTAAAATTAAATTGGTTTTTTCTGGATTGGGCTGCTGCAAATTCTTTCATAATATTGTCAAAAACAATTTTATCGAGGATCTCTTGCTCTATAGCTAAGATTGCCAAACCAGATAATCTTTTTTGTGACATGCTAGACCTCAAATAATTTTTACTTCCTTTTACTATAAAGGAAGTATTGGATTCACCCCAAAAATTCGAAATTGAGTTTTCAACGGATCTTCACGTTTTAGAGTCCCCTGATCCCAAAAAACATATTTTTTTTCATTGGTCTGTCTGTGTGTGTGTCTGTGTGTGTGTGTGTGTCTGTCTGTGAACAGAATATCTCAAAAACGAAAAGAGGAATGGCATTGAAACTTCATATATAAGTTTTGTGTACTATGTAGATGAGACAGCAAGCTTTTGAAGAAAATCGCATAACCGGAAGTAGGTGTTTACTCTTGTGATTTTTCAGTTTTTTTCGATTTTTTCAAAAACGGCTCTAACGATTTTTTTTAAACTTTACATTTTTACTACATTTTTAATGTGTATTGATGTGAAATGGGTGATTTTCCAGTTGAATACTTCTAAAGTGGGTTTCTTTTGTTTTTTTTGCTATTTTTTTTATTAACTCCCATTTTAAATGAAACACCCGGTATATTATTACATTTTTGAATTCACCTTAAAATTCTAGAGAAAATTTGTCTCTTCAACTAACACTCTATTTTGTACCGTTTTTGTAGTATTTGTAATTTTTGAAAAATTTTGACAAATGGCTAAAAATTAAAAATGAAATTTTTGACTAATTATAAGAACACTGTAAAAGGAAGTTGTGTGAGTGTATCACACCAGATTTTTAATTTTGAGAAAGATCTCTCACCAGAAGCTACAGACACAGGTAAAGTAAGAGGGATTTTAATGAAATGGTAATATTTGGTAGAGATGAAGTTAGATTGTTTTCAAATATATATTGAAGAATGTCGAGAGGATTTGACGCTTCAGGCAATGAAAACAACCGTAGGGCTTTTATCTCGTTAAACAAATCATTCTCTTCTACGCAAGCCTCTTTCTTTTCCTGATCAGCTAGCTTTTGTTGTAGAGCACGACAGCTTTTTAAAAGATCCTCGTCATTTAATTTAAAACTATCACTAAAAACCAAAAACGTTGTCGTAATCAGATATCATTTCAAATCTACTATTTAAAGAACTTAGTGTTTGATCAATTATTTTTAAAATAGTAATTTATTATACAAGACGATCAAGTTAAATTTTATCCATGAGTGAATCGTTTAACGTCGAGACAAAGTCGAGGCGTTAATGATTCAAAAGTGGATAGTAATAACTTTATCGTCGTGTATAATACAATTTTTTTTTCTATAGGAAGAACTTTAACAATTTCAAAAGAAAATAAGGAAAGTCAATCACGGTTTAAAATCTCAGTAGCTACATTGGGTTGCTAGGATAATACGAAGCTGTAATATTTAATTTAAATAACAGTTGGAAAATTAAATTACTTTTTTCTATAGCACATGTTAAAGTGTGCTTTTATCAACTCAAAACAAAAGGTCAAGTTTTACTTTAACAGCAAGGGTAGATAAAGTAGAACTTTAACATCAAGGATAGATAAAGTAATTTAATTTTCTAACTTTTGTTTAAATTAAATATGACAGCTGCGCATTATCGTAGCAACCCAATCTAGCTACTGACATTTTGAAATGTGATTGACTGTCCTTATTTTCTTTTGAAATTGTTAAAGTTCTTGCTATAGAAAAAAATATTGTATTATACACGACGATAAAGTTATTTCTATCCACTCTTGAATCATTAACGTCTCGACTTCGTCTCGACGTTAAACGATTCACTCGTGGATAAAATTTAACTTTATCGTCTTGTATAATAAATTACTATTATATACCCTCGATGTTAAAGTGCTACCTTATTTACCCTGGCTGTTAAAGTAACACTTGAACTTTTGTTTTGAGTCGATTAAAGCACACTTTAACATTTGCTATAGAAAAAATAGTATATTAAAGTATGAGTGGATAACAACGTCTTTAAAACACGCGCGAGTTTTCGAGCACGACGGCGTAGCCGGAGTGCTCGAAATAGAGCAAGTGTTTTAAAGACCAGTTATCCACGAATACTTTACGCTATTTATTATTATACCTCCAATACTGGAAATAAATTAGGCACTAAAAACTTGGAAATAATTTTTGTCGTGATAAATCGAGAGGGCATAATAATATTGCTACTATAGTTACGAGAATTATTTACGTTTTTGTCGCGTCCATGTCCGTTGTTGCATTCAATCGTTTCCTTGACTACCTTTAAAGCTCGGCGAGCTTTAATCGCCTGTATTCGCACACTCAGGCGTGCTTTAAACGGCGATTCTGATGCAGGTATAACAAAAAATTATATTAAACTCGGATCTTGAGTTGTCTCATCCCTCTGTTCGTAATCGAACAATTTTGGTTTATACTTTCGTCTAACAGTTTGGCGCCCCTTTAGAGTGGCGCCCGCGTGCGGTGCACGCGTTGCACGTGCGGTTGCGGGGGCCCTGGGTGCAGTTACTACATTCTTTAATTTCTGCTCCTGGAACCGATTCAATGTGATGTGGAATTGTAGAAGACACTTATTTTGAGCCTTGAATCTTAAAATTGGTTGACGAAGACGGTGGGCTGCCAGTTGACAGGTGCAAAGGCAAAGGTCTTCTACGAAAACTGTGACCAGTAAACGTCCAAGGTTATACAAGTTTCAAGAATTCGGCAATTTTCATAGCGATTTTTCCAATGGTGTTTATTTCCACTGGAGTAGTGTTTAATACACTTTTCGTTAATGTAAGTGAGAAGAAAACGTTTGTTACTTATTTTTCTTAATTTATTGTACTTTTAGTGTATTAATCCACGGTGGATGGTGATCGCAAACGATCTAGGAACGCCTGTTTCGATTTCTGGAATGGTGACTATCACCACATCGTTTCAAAAGTCAACATCAATCAGCTTGATTTTGCACAGTTCTTCGCCCCATAAAGCCCTGGAAATACCTAGGATTAGTACTACCTAAAAATGTCATTCGTACAAATATTTATATGTATAAATATACTGTTTTCAGGCAGTACGGCTGAGTGGTGTTTCACATCCCACGGCACTTGTAAACGTTATGCTCCAGTCTGCTTGGTCAGTACTTGGATGGGTGAACATCTGGAGAGCAGGCGTAACGTTCTACCTTATACAGGCTCCACTAGCCCAAGTACCTCCACCGAATTTAAAAATGCACACACCCTCAGCGGCTCGGTGCGCCCGGCACCCCGACACTATGTAAACAGTATAAGGGGTTACAGATAATGGGAAAACTGCAGAATCCGGGGCACATTCCCCTGCTATCGTTAATATTTATTATTAATCATGCTTCTCTAGTAACCAAAATTATAAGAAAAGCAAGCAAAGGAGGGGAATTAGCCCCGGATTCTGCAGTTTAGCCCAGATTATGTATGTATGTATGTAAACATACTGTTTTAGTACCTTCATCATCAGGTAAGAACTATCAGGTGTTTCTTCTAGCAATTTTGATATCTGAGTATCATCCAACACCACTTTTTTTGGTTTGTGATGTCCAGTTACTCTTTTCAAATATGTAATCAACTTCAAAAATGTTGAAATGTTAATATTGTTCTGCATTATTTATATATAATTTCAGCATTGAATAGACTGACCAACGGGATTTTATGTTTTCATATTGCTGAAAAAAAGCCAATAAACAATTTTTAGTGAACTTTTTAACGTTTTCTTTCTCGCACCAATTTAGAATTTTTTTATGTATATACTCTCATATCTTGCCTTACTTTTTTAAGGTAGTAAATTCAATGAGGCTTTGTTTGCCGCTTCTTTAATTTCAGGCGACGTTAAATATTCCTCGTCGTCTCTCATTTTTTAATAAAAATGCAGAAGACAAATTTTCAACAATTTTCTAATTTTTTTTACATAACCATAGAAACAAATAAATGCCGCTACGCGCAATGCTGCCAACTCAGTAAAGTAGTAAAACACTAAATAATAATAAATTTTTATTTTTAAAAATATTTTCAGTTATTCGTTAGAAAAAACTTTGTGCCTAACCTTTTCGGGAAGAATTTTCCCGAATTCGCACTACATGCAGCACGACCGAAGGGAAAGTGATCATTCGGGAAAATTACCTTCCCGAACTTCTTACGTAAATAACTATTCCACGTTTTCCTTACACATTTAAATGACTTCACAGCAAGTTTTTAATACTATTAAGGTGTTCCAAAACTTACGTAATCGTCCGTCCAATAAAGAAGAAAACACCTGGTTACATAATGCATACCATAAAATTGATAATAGACTTGAAAAATAAAGCACCCAAAAATATATTACAACAAAACTATTAGAGAGATTTTAATGTACATGTACAGTTGGGGAATCAATATAGTTTACATCATGCAATCATTCCTCTTTTTTGCTCATCGTTTAAATAATTTCGAGGTACTTTAAGTGAACTGGACGTACTCTTTAAATTTTTTTACACTTAATGTATCAAAAATTTAAAAACTTACACTGAAAAAACTCGAGTGTAAACTGTTTCGATTCCCGGACTGTACATAGTAAACCGAAACATAGATCAGAATTATGCGGTTCTGATTTAATTAACGGTTTCCTTGTTAGTTTTTGTACTGCTCTACTCCTAAAGCAAAAGCTGAAGTGTTATTTAGATCAAGGCAGAAAACTGAATTTCACTTTTTAACTATACATTTCATACGGTCGATCAGAATGATGAATCAAATGTTGTTAATAATCTTAAAGTCTAATGCAACTAGAATCGATTGTATATATTTGAAAATGTTTAGGCATATTTTACATTCTGCTTACACAATAGACATTTTGACGCATATTATTATTAGCTTTTCTTTATAGGGTGGAGTATGGAAGAGATCAGTCGTGACACCACTCCCTAAAGCAAGCAAAGCAACCAACACCTTCTGAACGACGCGACGCCCAGTTACTGTTAGCTTTAACTAACTAATAAGTATCTGTAATGACATCGGTTTCAATGTTCTTCGTTTTGCTAGACTTTAGCAAAATATTCAACGTGATTATACACCTTCTCATTAAATTATGGGTTATGGTTGCAATGTATCAGCTTTATCTTTTCTTTAAAATTATTTGCTTCAGAGAAAGGAACAAAGAAAGTTATATATTCTGATGTCGGGCAAGGCTGTGTAGTGTGTAGGTGTAGTGCCTCAATGCAGTATTTTAGGGCCACTACTTTGCAGCATTTATATATCAGACCTTCAATCTGTGTTATCAACAGTAATGTATTAAGTGCATAGTAGTCCAGTGCATTTATCCCAAAAATAGATGTAACCTCGGAAAAAATCCTAGAGAGCTGAAATTTGGTTTACACCTACCTTTCATCTTTCCAAATAAGGGCTGAGAAGTCCCCAACGATCCGTTGTACGCATAACTTTTTAGAGTGCTCAGAAGGTCAATTTTTCGTTTTTTCAACTATATCTTCGTTCCTATCGACTTTACGACTACGAAGGTGCAATAACAAAAGAAAGGTAACAAAATTCTCTACAAAAAAGGTTATCTATAGTTTTTACAGACAAGCAACAATTTTCATGGAAATTCGGTAGGAAGGTAATGAGTTTAGGAAATATCTTTGTTCTGCTCCTGAAGACGCAGCATCGCTATCTTTTGAAGACGTTGAACAGTCAAATAATGTTGGTGAGTTGAAAAATTTGACGAAAAAATTTCTGAGTTACAAAATAAAAGCCCTACTAGTGTGGGGACAATATTTCGTTATGATTACTGTTGCAAAGGAATTTGTAAAAGCAGAAAGAATGGGAAATTGGAAGATGCATTTAACTGCTGTAAAAAAATGCTACCATATTTTCACGCAGCAGGACATTTGTTTTATGGAAAATCGGCCCATTTGTATATTCAGGACATGGAGGGATTAGAAACTTCGATGAAAAATGAAGCTTTTAAAAAATTCACTGGCAACTTTTAACTATGTCCATACAAATTTCGATGCTGTCAGAGAAATTCAAAGCCACAAATTTCCTCGTCGAACAGGCTGAGGGTGATGCTGACGTCATAATTGAAAGAGCACTGAAACATTCATTTACAAATACAACCGTTGTTGTTGGAGAAGATATTGATCTTTTGGTTATTTTAACGGCTCGAACACCTGTTGGGAAAGATTTCTTTTTCTCAAACCGGACAAAGGAGCAGTCCAGCAAGAAACGTTCTCTTCCCGAAGTTTCAATCAACATGAAAAGAGCAAGGACCATATTTTATTTTTACATGCGTTCTCTGATTGCGATACAACATCTGCTCTTTTCCATAAGAGAAAAACAGGAGCTCTGAAATTATTGCAAAAAAGACAGGACTTACAGAATGCAGCTTAAGTTTTCACTAAAAGTGATGCTCTCCACAAATCAATTGCTCATAATGGATTACTATATTTTTTGGGCAGACATGGCGCTCCAGTTAAAGAAGATCGTTATTTGTGCTTCGCTAAATCCGTAGGTAAAGAAAAATCTGCAAGGTTAAGCCTATTACCACCTAGAGCCAAAGCAGCTGAAGAGCATCTCTACCAAGTCTACTATCAAGTACAGACTTGGTGGGGTAATAAATTGAATCCAGAAGATTGGGGATGGATATTGAAGGACAACTTATTGCACGTAAAAAATCATCAGCACCTCCTGCTCCGGACTGTTTTCTAAAAATGATTATTTGTAATTGCACGAACGGCTGAGGACCACTATTGGAACTCGTCTGCACACCAATTTGCGGCCATTGTCACGGACAATCTTGTTTGAACACTGCACCAATGGAGGATTCGCAGGTAACCGAAATCGAAAGCGACCAGAACATTGACAATCCAGACATCGATTCTATGTATGCCTTTAAGCAAGGGTCTTGGCTCTCATCAACAATATTCAAGATGAATAATAATATTTCCTAAACTCATGACCTTCCTACCAAATGTCCGTGAAAACTGTTACTTGTATGTAAAAACTATAGATAACCTTTTTTTGTAGAGAATTTTATTACCTTTCTTTTGTTATTGCACCTTCGTAGTCGTAAAGCCGATAGGAACGAAGATATAGTTGAAAAAACCGAAAATCGACCTTCTGAGCACTCTAAAAAGTTATGCGTACAACGGATTGTTGGGGACTTTTCAGCCCTTATTTGGAAAGATGAAAGGTAGGTGTAAACCAAATTTCAGCTCTCTAGGATTTTTTCCGAGGTCACACCCTAAATGCACTGGACTATAGTGACTTGCCGATAATGCTAGTCAGATTGCACGACCATCTGGATTGCGATGAAAATATTTCCCGATAGCGAAGCTGGAGGGCATATTTTCTAAGCAATCCAGCGGGAGTGCAATCTGGTCAGCATTATCGAAGCAAGGAACTATGTACGCAATATATTTTGCGAGACGATTGCTTGAATTGATTAAAAAAACTAACGAATCATCGTATTAATGAATAAGGTGGAGTATTACTGATACGTTGTTAGCTATATGACAATAATTATCGACGCAAGTCGTTTTTTATTGGTTGAAAGTTAAAAAAGCGAGTTCCATCATTGGTCAAATGACATCGTTTGACAGATGTATGCAATAGTGTCATGTTACTCATATTACATACAGTTGTCGCCAATAAAATCGGGTACACGTAAATACATCTAGTGACAATATTGTTATATTTTGGTATTGCTTAAACGGTTCCAATGCTTCTGAAAGTAACCGTTTCCTCTAATTTGGTTACTATGTTACCTATGCAAATTACAAATCAAAAACGATATGGTTAGAATGTAATGTATAACAACAACAAAAAAATAGTAGTTTGTACAGCAAGGTACTCAAGTTAAGCTTTTATCACGAATGTGGATTTAGTTGCCGAGGCCCGTAGGGCAAAGGTTAATAAACCACAACTTCAGTGCCGAGGAGTACATTATGTTTTATTTGAAATCCAGAAATCGCGAAATTATAACATTTTTCCCGCTGCTGATCATGTAAGTCAGTGATACAGCCTTAGTAACAAATCGTGTAAGTCGGTGATTATATTTGTTTGCTGTTTTTTCTTGACAACGGAACTTAATATTATTATTAAGTTCCTAGGATA
>CALNHX010012172.1:0-26922 GCA_940337035.1 Agriotes lineatus
GACTGCATTTCAGCAAAAAAAGGGCAAAACAAAAAATTAAAGAAAAGCCGTCATCTATATCCCATGCTCTCACTGCTGCCATTCACCCTTGATCTTTTATATCTCCTATCCTACATGCGGTCGCTCTGTTCATTCACAGAAAGTTTGGATAAAAAAACTTGGTCAATCTACTTGCTGGTTTGGGATTCAGTGGAACTTATTACGAAGCTCAACAGCTGGAGGTATCAACTGTCTACCACATTGAAGAGCCTAAGTGTAAAATTCTGTCAATATGCATTCGACAATGCAGATTTCAAACCCCCTATGTACAAAAGTCTAATTTACATCAAAGGGCTATCCCACATAATAAAAAGGCTTTTCCACAAATTTTATCACATAATAATAGCAGATAAACACCACCATATTATAAAAGGTTGCTTCTCCAAATTGAAAGATAAAACTCCAATTATGTTAACCCCAAATGTCAAGATAAATTGTAATGGTTGCCAGTCCACCTATATTGGGCAAACTTCACAGAGGTTGAAAGCTAGGATTACCCAACACAAAAGTGATTCCCGTGTAAAACCTAAGGCCTGTGCTTTAGCTAGTCACGTCAACAGTACGGGTCATGAGATGGATTTTGATAATACCAAAATCATTACAACAGAATCTAATAGTAACCATCGTTTATTTATTGAAATGTGCCACATTTTTGGCAGTAACAACACCCTTAATTCAAAAACAGACATTGACAACCTTAGTGTTTCATATCACCTCCTGTTAGCAATGTCCAATAACGATTTTTCTTTAGATTTTCCCCAACCTGGTTAGAATCGAGGGTCAATAATTTTCAACCTAACCTGTTTCACTCTCCTTATAATATATCTTTCTTTCCATAAATAAATAATTTACCCTTTAATTAAATTTCATAAATTTCCTTACTTGTGCCAGCGAACAGTACCTTTCCATTTTGAACGTCCCTGGTATACTACCGACGCCGATCGTAAGGCGCATGCGCGAACCACGACTGTCACCTGCAAAGTTTATAACTTCCTTGCATTCCTTATCGGGTTTGAACAATTTTATCAAATTGACGGCCATTATGGCTTAAAACTAATAAAAATTGTAGTAATTAATTAATTTTAAATGTATTTGTGGATTTTTAACATGTAACCTGGTGACAGGAAAATCTAGCATTACTTTTGTTGTGTGATATGCTGCATTCGCTGTACTGCTTTTGTAAATTTAAAATTTGAAATCTAGTCACATGTTTTGTGAACTAATGTGCCTTTTCGGTTTTGTGCCGCAAGTTGTTAGGTAAGATCTTAACTAATTACATTGTACAAACATCGCTTCTTATCTGTAACCTCTCCGTAGGTCTTGAGAATGGAATAAATATATTTCGAAACTTGTCGACCTTAGCATCAAGTGGTTTTATTTCAACAAACCATTAATAGCTCTTGTAATCGTTGCCCAAGTACTGAGATTGGTGTTGACTATAACCCCTTTCCCAGTCAAATTCTTCGCCTTGTGTAGTAACCACCGAGCTGTGAAAAGGACTTTGTTATAGGAATAGGATGCATTTCTACCAAATGATCAACAGGGAGTATGGACATGAAGCAGTCACCCACATGAAAATGTGGCAGAACACCAGCAGGAAGCTGGCAGCCGCACGCAACAGGAGGATTTTCTTAAGAAAATGCCTTCAACACCAAGTGACACCAGTGCATTTACGAGGCTACATCAAAGCGTCAGAAAACCTCTTCAGCAACAATCAGAACAACAGGACTCTCAAACAAGTGGAGAACAATGGAAAAAAGGTTACTACACAATATATTAAAAATTGAAATTAACGATATTAATGACACTATTAGAATGTTACATAAAAACTTATATATATATATATATATATATATATATATTTGTTTTTTTTTGTGGCGTAATGTAATAAATGCAATTTTTATGGGTGGTCCAGTTCATTTGTGGAGCAGTATATTAGTCCAGTCGTTGAAGGTTTTCCGCTCCGAATTCTTTGAACCTTGACCGATTGACGTGAAATTTGGTGAGTGGTTAGGGGATGGCTCAAGGAGCAAAAGTGACATAGCGCCGAGGTGCGCTTTTACCCTGAGAGTGGATGCCACCTCTTCTCGGGGGTGGAAATGTGTTCACTCAAAATAAGGGACAGATTCTAAGTAAAAAATGTTCTATATAGCTTTTTCGATAGATCGATATTTTTCGAGCTATTCGCGATTGAAAACTTAGATTTTTCGTTATAAAAATGTATGTTTTTGGACGGTTTTTCGCGAATAAGTCGAAAACTTCGCGTTCTATCAAATAAGTTGTAATAACCAAAAATGAAGCTTAGAAAACAGCAAAGAGATTGGTTGTTTTATGAATGCTGTAGGTCCAAAATAAAAGAAGTTATGGCTTGTTGAAGAAGATTTTTTTTTACAACAACTTGGTTCGAAGTGATCAACCTTAATTAACGAAAAACCGATGCATTTTTCGGGAAAAACTTATACAACATTTTTTATAGTGATTGAAAAGACCTTTAAAATGAGCACTGTTAAAAGTCTATTGCATTATAACTAAGCGAGTTACGATGCAAAAACGGTGGGCCACTCGAATTTTTGAAAAAAAATGAGCGATAAAACCGCAACCATTCCACTAGAATTGATATTGGCCATTATTTCTTTACAAATTACTTTATTTTAGTATTACTTATGTAGTCCAAAAGTTTGGGCGGGTTAGAATGCGTATTTTTCGAAAAAAATATGATGAAAATGGAAAACCTATTTTTCAAATTTCTTAAAAAATACCTTATTTTGAAAATACCTAAAACTAAAGAAAAAACGTAAAAAATAATATAGTACAAAAATGTGGATTTTTTCTTAACGAACATTTTAGTTTTTTGTATATTTCTGTAGGAAAAAAAATAACGGAGATCTAAACGTCAGAAGTTTGAATTATAGTGCTCGCACCACCCCTCCCGAGCCCTTCAACCCTTTACTCTTTGAATATGCAAAGTCTGAACATGTCGAAAAACTTTTGGATTACATGAGCAATACTAAAATAAAGTAATTTGTAAAGGGATAATGGTCAATATCAATTCTGGTGGAATGGCTGGGGCTTTAGCGCTCATTTTTTTTTTCAAAAATTCGAGTGGTCCACCGTTTTTGCAACGTAACTCGCTTAGTTATAATGCAATAGACTTTTAACAGTGCTCATTTTAAAGGTCTTTTCAATCACTATAAAAAATGTTGTATAAGTTTTTCCCGAAAAATGCATCGGTTTTTCGTTAATTAACGTTGATTACTTCGAACAAAGTTGTTGCAAAAAAAATCTTCTTCAACGAGCCATAACTTATTTTATTTTGGACCTAGAGCATTCATAAAACAACCAATCTCTTTGCTGTTTTCTAAGCTTCATTTTTAGTTATTACAACTTATTTGATAGAACGCGAAGTTTTTGACTTATTCATGAAAAACCGTCCAAAAACATACATTTTTATAACGAAAAATCTAAGTTTTCAATCGCCAATAGCTCGAAAAATATCGATCTATCGAAAAAACTATATAGAACATTTTTTACTTAGCATTTGTCCCTCTATCCATTTCCGGGGTTATTTTGAGTGAACAATTTCCACCCCCGAGAAGGGGTGGCATCCACTCTCAGGGTAAAAGCGCACATCGGCGCTATGTCACTTTTACTCCTTGAGCCATCCCCTAACCACTCACCAAATTTCACGTCAATCGGTTAAAGTTCAAAGAATTCTGAGGTAATAGCATATTTTTACCTACAACGACTGGACTATATTTCGCATGTCACATGTCTGCAATAAATAATTTTCTAATTTTCCAAACAAATTTTAAAAGTTAAACCTAATACTACCCTGCTCATATTAAAAGCAAGCTTCAAATGTTCCTGCTGTTTGCTCATTATTGATAGCATAAATAAGAAAACAACCTTGCCCGCTTAATCTAAATTTAATTTACATTCTGCATTCTACGTATTATGTTTAAATTACCGCCATTTATATTAATAATGGAATTTTCCAATTTAATTTTTCAAACCCAATAATATTGATACTAGATTTCAAAATTTGTTAATTTTTTCTAAAATGTAATAATTCCCCAACAGTTTTAGTCAGTAGCTTAGCGTGATAGAGGAGGAGGGACTTTGCGATATTAGAAATAATTGTAGTTTGGTAGCTACGGGGTAAATTCCTGTTACCCTAGGTTCTAGGGCGTCGTCATGATATTTTGGATGCCTCAGATGGAGTGAGGGTTTCACCACAGGAAATCTTCTAGGTGATGAAAAATATGTGCGGTGCTAAACTCCGATAGGTGGACCTTATTTTGTTTCTCAATCTGTGAAAATCACACAGTGAAAGACTGTACAATCGCGGCCATCCAAAAGTGAACAATACCTTGCAAAAATGTCCGTATTTTTCGTTAGAGTTACTATTTTAATAATAAAACGTTCTAATAGATAGTTTTTAATAAAAACGAGGCTGAGAAGTGATTAATAGATATATTGTTAAAGTGAAAGTAAAATTATTTTAACTTAATAAAAATTTACAAAATATTAATATCGTTTACTTTTGGATGGCCGCGGTTGTACATACTAAGATAGTAATTATATTATTACATTTTTAAGCGGGTTGGGACCACAACAAAGAGTTTCTAAACAATTGATAAGAATTCTACCTACCCGTCGTGACATCACGCGATAACAAAGATTAGCACACAAGGGGAAGTAATATTGATGCACTTAGCGCAGAACGTTGAAGACGTTACTGCGCAAGTACCACATGCAAGGTCTTATTCTAGGTACCTACGTAAAACGCATTTCAAATTGACGGTAAATCACACATGCATCAGATAATAAACCAAGCTCCACGGGGCGAACAGGTGTCAATGCTACACGCTATGTAGTGTGGACTTCACCACAGCTTCGTTTGTAGAATGGACAACGGTAGTAGAATATCTACTAGCAGCTTCAATAAACAAAACTTTTTTTCCAGGGATCTGTCGGGATACCGGAGGGTTACGAAATGATATACTGACGGGCAAAACGTCGATATCACGGCTTCTGTACAGGCTGTAGCGGTAAACCATACAGGATGTTCCTTTGAAAGCATCCGATGATCGGTCGATGTGAATCTATATCATTCTTTATTATTTCAGTACAACTATTTATAGAAATATATAATTCTTGAAAAATCGCATCCCTTTGTAATCTACCTATCTTTAGGATAATTTTCTTTAATAGCTTCGTCATGGTAGTTGCATTACAATAAAAAATATTTTATAAAAATTGAGATATCTACCATCTATTTGACAGGTTTTTAATACGCTTATAATAGCCCACTTCCCTGTGGAGTCAAATTGCCTTTTCGTAGTAGGCAAACTCCAGCACTACTAGAATATTCTATTCTGTGAGTTTTGCAATTAGTGCATTAATCCTATACAAATTATCTATGGTGCCAAAGCCTGCTTTAAATTCAGCGTGAGTCGGTGGCAGTTAGGAGGTTTATTCGCTGTAGTGCGATTTGTTACTACGACATTTTCCCAATCGCCTGGTTTCCGTCTTTTCCCTTTCTTATCAAATGCATAATTTCAGATTCTACGTTTGTTAAGTAGTTCTTTACGTATTTTACGTTGCTTGTTTGCTTCGGCTAATATATTTTTTTATCAAAAGTTGTCTGTTATGTTTGCGATTTCGTCTGTGCTGTCTTGTCACACCGTGCTTATTTTCTAATTTCACTCTCATGTTTCTAGCCTCTTCTATGGTTTCTATGTTGCAGTGATATTTTCTCATATCTTGCTTTACTTTTGGTTTAATTAATTTTGACATTTCGACATATTCTGTCATCTATTGGACTCGTGGGGTCCTGGATTGTTGACGGATGGCTCTGGCTCTCGAATGTGGACGATTCTGTTCCCCTCTTCGAATTACAGATATGTTTTCTTGGTTAGTTTCTCCGATAGCCAATTAAGTGATGAAACAAACTCATATATTGCAAAATTGCAAAAGAAAGCAGTATTAGCAATTCTGGCATACCGCAGGCTTGTTGGAAGATACTGGGGTCTAAAACCACAATATATCCATTTGTCATATATGTGGCTATAATAGAACCCTGAAACAGATACGCATCGGTGGTCTGGTGGCCAAAAACCATACAAACCACTACTCGGCTACAACTTGAGAAGATACAACGTCTCGTAGACGAGTATCACAGGTGCTATGAGCACCTATCCTTCAGGTACAAAATGAGGCAATGTCCCATACGCTCACGCTTGCAAGGACAAATAAATTTAAATCGGGTAACCTGACGGGCCATTTAGATATTCTAAGTCTTTCTCAAGTAGAACGAACGGCCTACAACGTTTGGGATTTTATGTCAATAAAATACAACTTTGACCAACCTTTTCGAATGATCATCCCACAACGGGAAAAATGGTCTTCAGAGGGGCCCTCTTATAAAAGATTATCTTTCCAATGGTACACAGATGGTTCGAAGTTTGTCAGGCCATTTTTATATTTTACCGTTACGCGACCATTTGGAGTAGTTTTGGTACAAAGTTGACGACGTCGCCTTTATATAGGTTCCTTTTCAGTCATATTTTCTCGTATTGTATTTCAGCTAATTGCATCTAATATTCTAAATATTCGTCACGCACGCAAATCTCTCTAGTAGGTTCGCTATGGTCTCTATGCCGTCGTAGTTGCAGCTGCATTTTGTTTCGTCCCGTTTACATCAATTTCAAAACATAGCCCACGGAAGTGAACGAAATATCTTCCTTAAATAATTTAAACTTTAGTCGCTCTCTCTCGTCCGCGGCTTGCCTCGCCGTTGTCACGCTGGGCAAACTGCGATTGGATTGGCTACAACTTTTGGCGCGATAATGCGCGCCTGGCAGAACTCGGCTTGGCGTCTTTTTTTCTGAGATTAGTCAGTCACCGGCCGTGGTCAGGAGCGCTTCTTCGAGCGTTGGCGCTTGATAGCCGCCGTGCCCGAGGGCACTGCGGCCTGTGTTTATACTGATACCACTTTGTTCCGCTGTTTGTTTGAGAGACTTCTCGACGGACCGCTATACTGATACCACTTTGTTCCGCTGTTTGTTTGAGGGACTTCTCGACGGACCGCTAAAGCGAGAGGTGGTGTGGTTTTCTTGTGGAGTGAGCGTGTGGTGCCCTGTGTGTTTGTATAACCGCCAGTTTTGTATAATTTTGTTGTACCGTGAAAAGGCCTTTCTCCCGTAGCTGGGGATCCATATTGCAGAACTGTACAAGCCTTCGGTCTCGTCCGTTTTAATTGTGCCTAGGGGGACTTCATTCAGACCTTGCCACGGTGAACTAATTTCATGTGTTTGTTTAATTATAATTAGAGTTAAAGCGTCTCTCAGCTGGACTATACAGGGTGTAGAAATGCTTTACGCACCATAGGGTCCCGAGTGGTGTAGCTTGAACAAGCGTCCACGTTCGATCAGCAGAGTTAAGCAACGCTGTCTCTGGTCAGAACTTGGATGGGAGTTCCACGACTGCATCTCTCGGCGCCTCGTGGTACGGCTATCACGGAAAAAAGTTGGTCCCGGCGGTCATACAACATCATGGCAGTCGTTAGTGGGGTTGGAAGTCCTCATAACTGCACAGCGACGCCTGTAATTGGCCTAACGGCTGTTGGCTGAGTGCAAATTAAATAAATAAATAAATAAATTAAATAAATAGGGATTTCAATGGTAATTTCTTCATATGAAAATATTTGCTTCCCTAATTATTTTAGAGCAAACTTGTATGGAAGTATTTTGTAGAGAAAAAAATTCTGTATCTATTTAAGCCAGAATTTGTCATTTTACATTTTGGAAAACCGAAAATTTAAAAAAATAAAATACCATTTTTAGACAAATCAGCGGTGCCTTGAAATTACTAAATCATCTCAAAGCATCAACAAATTAATTTGTTGTTTATTTGGTTGCCGTTACATTTGACAGATGCAAACAAATAAACAGCAAACTAATTTGTTGATACTTTGAGATGATTTAGTAATTTCAAGGCACCACTGATTTGTCTAAAAATGGTAACTTTTTTCTTTAAATTTTCGGTTTTCCGAAATGTAAAATGACAAGTGCTGGCATAAATGAATACAGAATTTTTTTCTCTACAAAAAACTTAAAATAATTAGGGAAGCAAATATTTTCATATGAAGAAATTACCATTGAAATCCCTATGGTGCGTAAAGCATTTCTACACCCTGTATAGTTTAGTTCATATATGACTGTGTCTACCTTTTGTGTATCATTAATTTACATGCGTGAGACCAATAGAACGGTATTTTGAACAAGGCCTTATGATTTCCGACGAGTCTGTGCATGCCCGCTTTCAGGTTACTGTTTAAAGATAAATGTACGGCGCAGCTTCAGTGTTTAAGCGTTATAGGTAAGTTGGCGGCTCTTACCGCTGCAGCGTCGAGGTTTGTGAGGCCGAGCACTTGTATCACACCCCGTTGGCCTTCAAGGTTCGGTTAAGTGTGAGTTACCCCGATTGAATCTTGTGGCGACCATTTCCTTTGTAACACCCTATATGTATACTGGTACGCTTGCCCTGTGGTGTACTGTCTCTAGGACCACGCCCATCTCCCTGAGCGTATCAATCCGTGGCCTTTTAGCCTATTTGGTGAGATTTCCAGGGTAAGTCTCGACGTCTCTCGGTTTTGAGTAAGCATTTGACACTCTCTCACTCTTGAATTTCGTTAAAACAGTTTGATACTGTAACCCGTTGTAAGGAGGAGGGACGCGGTTACCGAATCTCCGAACCCCTGGGGGTTAGAACCACCATCTTCTAAGCTGAGGTTTACGCTATAAACCTCGGCACCCAAATAAAGTTTAGAAAAATGTGCAATAATGCAACAATTGATATTCTCACAGACAGCCAAGCAGCAATAAAGGCCTTGGCAGCCTACACGTGAGAGTCCAAGCTTGGCTGGGAGTGCCTGGGTAATATTATGCAACTGAAAAACAAAAACAACATGTTATGGTGAGTGCCAGAGCACGAGGGCATACCGGGCAAGGAAAAGGCTGATGATCTAAATAAACGAGGTGCAATAACGCAATTCACTTAAACCTTGTTGTGGAATACAGAAAAGCCACATAAAGTATGAGGTCAAGCTATGGGTGCAGCAGACAAAATCTTCGTACTAGGAAAATACACCAGGACAACGCCAGGCAAAGCAGTTCAAAACTATTTTGCAAAATAAAGAAAAATGCGTTGTCTCCCAGTAAGGTGAAATTAAAAGCCATCACTGGCCTTCTCACAGATCACACATCATTAAAATACCATCTTTTCAAGATTGGCAAGGCTGAGGACCAAACTTTCCGGTTAATGAATGATACAGCGGAAACGGCTGATATAATCCGTGGGGCTTCCGTTCGAGCTCCAAGTGCTTCTCTCTGTGTGAAAGAGGACAGAGCCGCCTCAGGGGGTTTATGAATCGGTTTTAGGGCTCAACTATTGCAATCGAGATATCGGATTTCCCAGTGAAAGCGGGGTATCGGCTTGGCTGAGGAACTCTCAAGGAGAATTTTCAGGGAAAAACTCCGAACTCGAAACTTACGAACGGGCGGCTAGACCGGGGCGGCGAGACTAATAGAACTCAGGACTGCTCTGGCTACAGGCCCTTGGGGTTTAAGTCTAGTGAAACTAAAGCGCTAGACTCTACTTCCTTTCACGGGTTAAGCACCTCGATTTAATACCTTATTGACCGTCTTGTTACTTGTTAAAAGCCTATTGTATTAACGCTAGTACGCAGTCGCAGCGTATGAAAATTAATATCCCAGTTGCAAGGGCTTTTTAAGAAAGAAAAGATGGTAGAAAATAATAACGGGTTTTTGTTATCAAATTGGTGACATAATTTAATTGTGCATAAAAGGTTTTCCTGGTAAAAATGTGGTGAACTCGGGATTTCTCGTTCTTCGTTAATAGTATGTGGCTACTAACGAAACGTGCTTAAGGCAAATTTTGAGAGCGGGTATCATTTTCCAACGGACTTAGCTCCCAGTAATATTGACTGATTTAGGAACCACGGAAAGCGTTGCATAGTTTTTTACCTGTTAGTATAGGGCAACAAGTTCGAGTTTGAATATCTCTTTATAAGAATTTCTTTATGGAGATCTTGCGATTTATTGTGATCAAATGACAGCTGACGTTTAGCGACTGTCAGAGTAGCAGTTAGGAGAGTAGATCAATGAGTTGCAGGCTGATTAAACTCATAAGAAGCTAGTCTTCGATTCCACAAGCGTAAGTAAAGTAAAGATAATCTTGCGATATTTCGTATATCCTCAAAAGTAAGAACAGTTTATAACACCTTTAGTAATACACTAGCCATTATACTTCTGTGAGTCAAATGTAGTAGTCAGAAAGTCAAATTGACATAAGTTTAAGTGGGGTACCCCGTTTTATGATACGAACTATTGCTTAGATAGAAATTAGAAGTTGATAATTGTTTCCATAAATACAACGAGAATAGACTGACCAAAACTAAAATTATTAATAAATCTATATAAGGAATTACTTCTTTTATTCAAACTTTAAAGTTTCAAGGGTTGTATTGTGCTGTATATATATGACGAAGTGTTAATAAGTTTTCTTTTACCTATATAAGTATACTTGGAAGTAATTCAACTTGTTGGCGCCCAGATAAATTTGGACATCTCATTAATAAAGGAAACACACCGTCTTCACTGTAGCTAGTGACGGGCTCCAAGCACACTTTTATAGCGAACAATTTCTTTAGTAAATTATAGAAGTTGACCTAAAGGTAAGAGAAAAACTGACAGTCTATCAGTTAGGTTATCTTCTGATGGGGTTCCGGTAGAACTGTGCTGTGTCAGCTGGCTCAAGACTTTGTACATCGCGGAGGTTCTTCGCGCTTAACATAATTCGCACTGAAAGTCGAACATAATTTGTGACTGAAATTGTCATCGTATAAATTTTAAACTCAGTAATTGTGCTTAAATTCAAATTATGCAGGCGCTAACGTTACAATTTGAAGTAGGTATCGAAGAATTTCATTGTCAAACCACCTGGAGGCAATCCTGATGTACCAGTTACTCAAACTGAGTAAAGAAGCGGTCGCTAGGGTGTCGGGTCAAGCTTGACCCTGATATACGAGTTATCTGAGAACAGCCAGCCATCGTTTGAGGTGTCGGCAGGTACAGCGCTGCCTATGTATGTCATTTGCTTCTCCTAATGCAGGCCTTCGAGAGTAGGTCGCAAGTCAGGTGCTCGACGTAAAACTGGACTTCCGTGTTGAACCCCTTCGAATTCAGTAAGCGCTCCATTGTATCCTGATCTCAGTCAATCCATTTGGTAAATTGAAATTTGCCCGATTCTACTTGCCCATCGGCCGCCAGCAATCATCGCTGACCTCGTTGTCCAACTGCCACTAGAATTCATATTTCAAGCTGTAGACCTAAACACCTGCCTCCCGTGTGGTACTGTCAATTACTGCAGCTAAGAAATCTCTTAATTGTTATAGAATAAGGTCCACGCTTTAGCTGGCTCGAGTCTGACTGTAATTAAATTGTGTATTTGAGAACTTCGTATTTGATTTCTTGTAAAGCGAAATGCAGTACGGCTTTTCAGCAATACAAGATTCCAAAAACCTGAAGGCAAGGTAGGTCAACTCCAAACATAGAGCACGTCCATTTACTTTAAAGCCATGTGAAGGACTTTTTCTTGTTGGAGCTGTTCCATCACAAGCCGTTTAAAACAAGAAGGTGGCCCCCAAAAAAGAATAAACACCTTTTATACGTCTCGGTACACTAGACTTTCGCAAATATCCACCTGCGAGGGTTGCGTGCAACTTGAAGTCTGTTACAGGCAGTAAGTAGGTTTTAAGCTGTAATAGTAAATGTTAGGGTTGGTCCAATTACTGATTTATAAATCTATTTTTGTCATTGTTAATAGGTTCTCCAAATTTAATAATATATTAGTCGTTTCACTTGTTTTATTTTTTATAATCCTGCTTGCATCTCCATACTATTGCTGTGGCCATTCGTTATTGAGATGGCTAGGTAAATGAAATTGTCTAAGTGTTCAAACTTAATTCTTTTCCATTATGGTAAAAAAGGTAAATTAACTTAAAAATATCTCTAAACTACAAAAATGAAATAACGGAAAGGGAACAGAGGGCTACAAAGAGAAAGGTGTCCTAAATCAAATAACACGATGTGGGTACACTTTTGTAACAACGTTAAGGAGGTGTCTAAAAAATAAAAGTTCTTTAATGGAATAGAAAGGAACGGAAAAGGAAAAAAACCATTCAAGGTCATTGAAAACAAAAATGAAATGAAAGGCAGCTGTATGGATTGATGGAAGACATATTCTTAAAAATTAGCGTAAGCATTGAACGGTAATCTAAAAAGGAGAACACAAGGCTTTAAATAAGGTAATTAAGAATAGAAAAAATAAAGAAACAGTAACAAGTAAAATTTTGTAGAGTCATATCAAATTTAAGGTATGCACAAATGACGGGCACGATACAATTGCTGCAGAGGTTAACAAATATGACACCAATATTCAAAAAATAAGGTTTACAAGACTGCATCAACTGTCGTAGAATAACGTTACTGAGTATATCCCATAACATTTGTGCTACAATAAAAGCCAGAGTTCGAGATAAAATAAAGGTAATCTCGGAAGACAAGTAACGCGGTTTCAGGACAAATAGAAATACGTAATTACTAAACAGACGTCGCGCTTGAACTCTGACAGTGATCGGATGTGTTGCAGCGAGTATTATCCTTGAGAGCATGCTTGCTATTTACTATCACTTATAATACCATAAATAGTCAAAATTATGTCGACTATTTTTGAGGTGGTATCACGAATGTCCATTGCGCTTCGGTACGATTAGGACAAGTGCGCTGGCACCAGTCCTAATCTCAAGCGCAATGGACATTCGTGATACCACCGCAATAATAATCTCCTTAACTTTGACTAAGAATGTTATTCGAGGGATTATTCAATGAACCAAACTATTTTTTGAAATCACGTTTCTGTAAATCTAGCAATAAACACGCAATTTGTATAGTAACAGAAAACTGACTTTGATTTGTTCTAATAACAGCCACTTTTGTTTAAAATAGTCGCTTGAATAACTTCAAGGAATATAATACTGTTTCACAAATAATGAACTGGACCATTTGCATATATTGGTGCAATTTTTAAAAATATTTTCCAAAAGGGCAGTCATGGAGTTTTTGGTAACCATTCATGATTGTGTCACTATAAAAAGCATTTATTTGAAATCGGCAGTGAAGTACGCCTAAATCGTCATTAAAATACGAGAAATCGGCAGTGAAGTAATTCATTGTTTTACGACTTTTTTGTAGGTGGCGAGGCGATAGATAAACGTCAATCGACCGAACATAACCTACAAAAGTTGGTTAAAATGTTGTAATGTCACGATTTCTCGATTTCAAATAAAACATAGTGTACACCTCGGCACTGAAGTTCCTTTTTATCCCTCATGCGGTTTATTTGCCTTGGCCCTACGGGCCTCGGCAACTAAATCCACATTCGTGATAAAAAGTTATACTTCAGTGCCTTGGTATACAAACTACTATTCTTTTCATAATTTGGTTTAAATAAAAGTGAGTCCATTACTAAAATATTATCATTTTAAAATTTTGAATTTACCCAAATGTTGATAGCACATTGCATACAAAGTATGACAAGTCGTTGCCAAACATTTTTAAACGTTCCGAACAGATTCAAAGAACTATTAATTAATCTGTTTTGTGATTTCTCTTATTTCTGTGAAATATAGTTTTTTTAATAATTTTATTAGTTTTTAATTTTATGAATATGATTTTGTTAATTCTTCAGTTGATATTTGAGGATAGCGCAATCAAATATGCTTAATATGGGTATACTATAAAACAAAAGCTTTTATATACCGGGTGCGTTTTTAAAGTGTTACAAGGCGATATCTCGAAAACCGTTTACAATATTTTCATGAAACTTTTTTGAGATAATAGGGAGATGGGGGGACATATTTAAATATATTTTTAACATTTACCTTATACCTTATATCTGTGTTTTGAAGGGTGGCGGGTAACTTTGGAATTTTAAATAGGATGATGTACTATTGCTACCAAAAAAAACTAGGACAACGGTTTTTTACTTGTGTAAATAGGAATGTAGCAGTACATATCGTAGCTTCTACAGGAATATCATTCAATATTAATTAATCCTAATAGATAGGCAACTTTAAGCGCAAGACCAGTAGGAGGGGTTGCCTACCCTTTTTGAAATTTAATTTAGAAGGCCCATGGTTACGTTAATAAAAGAACAATAAATAACAAAAATTATTACTTCCTGTTTAATTGAGAAAGCAAAAGGGCGCTTCTCTATGCAGAAGCGAAGCAAATTGAAAATCCTAGCTTAGAAAGGATACAAGCAGACAATAGTGAGCCTTTATTTAACTCATACAGCATAGTATTAAAACATAATAATTTTTCAGGCAGATAGGATAAATTCCACAAACATTTTCTTTCTGAAAAGGGCAGTTATTATATAACTGGTAGGTAGACGGCAAACTAATACATACAAATCGTAATAGAGGGTTTTCCTTGATTCAGCTCTTAGTGTCACCTCTTTGACCACCAGCTCTTAGGGCTTCCTCTTTGACTACCTGCTCGTCGGTCTTTTTCATTTGACGCCAGTTCTGGTCAGTTGTATATTCGCCATGGAGAAGTGTGTCGATAAGTTACGAGCGATAAGGAAAAGAGAGGACGCAATTAGAAATCTATAACCAGTTAGGAGATCACTCACCAGTCAAGGGCAACTTCTTTGGTTCGATGAGGAGTTCTTCATAGTTAATGTTGGCAGATGGAGAGGTCCAGGTTCAAGGGTTCTCTGCATTAACCGTATGTTAGTCCTGAAAGGGTTTAATATCGTTAGTTAGACTTAAACCCGCGTCATAGCTTAAATATAATTAAATTAGGGCGTAAGCCTTAAGAATATTCAATAACAGATTAGTTTCAAGTAAAAACAATAGTTACTTACCAGGTGATGTGGCCTGAAGTGAGATTAAATCGTTCTGTGACTGTCAAGTTGGTTTTTGGGTCACTTGTCAAATAATAAGTTTTTTTTTCATAAAGGACCTTTCTTATACTACATGGAATGATACCAATTAAACTAAATACCGATCATTAATCGTAATTAAGACCTAGGAAAGAGAAATACGAGGGTATAGAGAGCTCTTTATATTTTCATCTTACGAACCGGAGGTTATTAATTAAATAGGTATAAGAAATCTCCTAGATACTGATAGATTCATTAATCCTAACGTTTTATTAGAACAAATTCTAACTTGTCAGAGAAGAATAAAACTTGCTAAATAATTACATAATGTGTATTAAAATTAGAAAGGTATAAGCCTCTAATGCATAACAATTGATTTGTGGACTGTTAGAAAGAATACGTAACCTTTGTAAACTTATTGAATTTAAAACTTTTTTAAATAAAGTTATGGCGCCCATTTCTTCTGATTAATGAACTTTTACCTTTATATGAAAGTGAAACGAACTAAAAATCCCACAATTGTTAAACCCTGATAAGAAACCGTATCTTGAGCTAGTCGGTGAAGTGTAAGCCTTCAAAGGTAAGTAAGGATGAGGGGTACAGGAATTTTTAATTGGCAACTGAGATTTGATTAACTTTCAAATTATTTCAAAACGTCACTGTCAATCATGCCTAAAATAAGTTCAATTTCAAAAGCTAGGATTAACGCTTGCTTAGAAAACGGTGTAACTATTTAACAAATTGCATGTTGATTTAGTTTTATAACTATTTTATATTGTAGCTTTTGATATTAAAATTTTATGACATATAGATAATTCTAACCTGTCATATGACAGTTTCTTAAGGTCATTTAATCAACTAAAACAATAAAAATGCATGGCTAATGGATTTAGAAGTTGTCCTAGTTTTTTGTGGTACCAATAGTACTTTGTTTATAAAATTCGAATCTACGTAACAAACTACGTATGTCTACAAAAGATTCATTGATTCGCTTATGTTTACGGAATTATGATAAATTAGGTTATAAAATTAAAAAAATGTGAAATTTTCGTTAAAATATCAAAATTCTCAACTTACTTAAGTAGAACTAACGCATTTCTATGGAAACGAATTCTAATTTTGAAATAAGTGAACCTGATTTATTGGTAAAATGTATTTTTAAATTTCTATCAAAATTTAGTCACCGAAAGAGCAAATCAAAAAATGTTTTGTACATATAGGTAGTTTTTTACGTAGATTCGAATTTTCTAAACAAAAGTGCATCATCATATCATCCTATTTAAAATTCCAAAGTGACCCACCACCCCTCAAAACACAAAAAAGAAATAAATGTCGAAAATATGTTTTTATATGTCTCCCCATCTCCCTATTACCTCAGAAAAATTTCATGAATTTATTGTAAACCGTTTTCGAGATATCGCCTTGTAACACTTTAAAAAACTCACCTGGTATATATTTTATGACGTAATGTAATAAACACAATTTTTATGGGTGGTCCAGTTCATTTGTGGAGCAGTATATATTTGATTTTTTTATTAGTCAAGAAAAGTCAAATTCTGGATTTTCATTGGTCACTTGACATAATTGAATAGAAACTAAATAACTTTACAAATATAACCTTGGGTGGTTTTAAAATAACCCAGCGAAATACTTAATACACTTTAATTTTATACCTTGTGAAAAATCTTAATGACAACAATAAATGCGGCGCAGCTGCGAAGTTTTCACATCAGACACAAATGACCAAAAGAAAAGATACATATTTGACCTAGCCCAACTGATACTATTTATAAAAACAATAACTGCAAAGTTCGCTGAAAGTATATGTTTATTGGAATGTTCTTTGCCATTATGGGCACACAGGCGGCTAGATTGCGTGGTTTGCGATTAACGGCTAAATGATTCCATAGGAAATTACCTTCTTGGCATCTTTTAGCTCGCATAGTTTGACCTTGACTTTGAGTCAGAGGCTTTTGAGTGTGTAAGTGGTATTGCATGACGCGGGAAGCGTTCGTTATATTAGGGAGCTTTTTTATCGTAAAGTAAACCTTCAACTATGGCTAAATACCGGATAACCATGAGGTTCCTTATAATAAAAAATAAGAAAGGCTGAATCCTGAAACAAGTGCCGTTAATTAAATGACCTTTCAAATTACATTTTGTGAATATAGCAGCTAGTTGTGTTCACCGCCTGCCCGCTTTTCGAGGCAATTTTGTTTCGATCCTGTCCACGCAGCATCGCTGTCCTCGCCTGACAACATTATCAAAGGCCAAATTCATCTCCTATTATCGAGATGTGTGAACAACGCTGCACGCAGTCAGGGTGATTTTTGTAGTTAACCAGAAACATTCTGCCACCAGCTCCAAGTAGATGTATTGTAATTGTGTGTAAAAGTGTGTTTAACTGCATAGTGTTTCAGCACCTTCTCTACGTTTAGCTCTTCCTGCGACGACTTGTACGCTAGTTTCAGGCATATCATTATTCCCTTCCAGGCATTTTGTGCTTGCATTTGTTTAAATTAGATACTCCGGCATTGGCTGGATTAAATTAATTGAGATAGCTTGTATAGATCATGACGTCCTCTATAAGTCAGGGTTAACATTGTTGTGTACATTTTATTTTGCCCGTTGATGTTATCCAATAGATACCTCGTTAAAATTTACCATATGTTTTATTGCTTACTGTTTTATTTAATGTATAGCAGTTGGTAGTAGCGTGCCGAGAATCAACAAAGTAAGGTTCCCGTTGGCGAAGGGTTGGTTTACACTTCACTGGGAAGAAGTGTTTGGTTTTACCCTGTCTCGAATTCTAAAGGGATTAAATGTGGTTGGCTTAAGAATTCGCAGGGCCAAGGTTTTAACATCTTCCGAACTAATTATTATTTACCTCAAAATATCGTTTTCGTGAATCCCTGCTTTGTCTAAACTGTGAGCTAGTGGCGACAAACTCTTCTGTCTGCAGGGCCGTACATCATGGTGTTTGGGGAGTGTGACCGTTCTAGTAATCGTTCACACGATTTGACGCTCTTTGGGGAAGGGGGGGGGGGGGAGTTTATGCAATCCAACATTCAGTAAATTAACAACTTATCTTCCATCGGGTAGTTTTTGTTTGTCTTGTACCATAAATGTTCTTTAATAGTATGTAGCGTCAACATTATACATACAAAATGGACGTTAATATATTCAAAAATGGACTATGATAAACATGCAATATTATTACAGTGACGTAGATGCACTTAGCTTTGAATGCAGAAAAAATCGTTGGTACTAGACGAAAAGCAAAAAAATGGGCACCGTCTTGAATTATGATCAATGGGTTGACGGCGGTCAATTTATCGATATATCAACAGTGTGAACAGGATTTCAAGTAATTTTATGCTTTGGAAGCTGTCTATATATGGTAGAAGCCGTGTTTTGCCACTAGGCTTATAAAATGTTTCCAAAAAGGTAAATCATATTGCACTCAACGGTAACTGTCGCTACACATCCTGACTACCCCCTCCGCTCGCTCAAAGCTAATGATCTCCGTAATTTCCAGACGACATAGCAAAATGCACATCTGTTTTGTGGACTTACAGAATGTGAATAGCATATTTACAAAAAAGAATATAATAACAATAATAATAATAAATAATATCTTCTCAGATACAGAAAAAGGCAAAGTTCAACTAATGTTGTTCTTCCACTTAACCTAACATAATTTTAAAACTCTATATGGTGGCGATGGGCAAGAAAACTGTTAGCGACGAAACGCTTCAATACACAATAACACTCAAATATACCAACGACAATAATCTTAAACTGCAGGATAGCGATTAGTGATTACACTAAAATAATTCCGTAAGCAATAGCGTTCAACGGGTCAAACTACTCCGAAGGAAGGAATGGGTTAACACTACACTGATCAAAATCAAACGTAAGCTCCTTTATGAGCTGTAACTTATTACAGAGATAACAAACACATAAAGTCGATCTAGGACAACTCGACGCGGCCAACTCGATGCGAAAAACTCGATGCGGCCAACTCGACGCGGGCCCAACTCGATCCGAGCCCAACTCGACGCGGGACAACTCGATGCCACGAATTATTAGTACAGTATTTTGGATGATAAAAAAACATAACCGTGATTAATTTTTACGTAAATATAAACAAAAAATTATCGGATCTAGGAAAGACTAGTTACCGATATAGATAGCATGTGAAGGAGAAATTTACATAATCTGCCTTTTAATGTTTAATAGAGCTATATACATAAGTATATCTTTTTACCGAATCACAATTTGTCGGAAGGACCAAGTTCTGGGCCCCAAATTCTAATTGAAACATTGTGCATATTATTGTAAATACTTTTTGTGACTACAGGCTGCTGCATTGCGACCGCTTTAATATATCACTTGAATTGGTTGTGATTTTATACAAATCGTTTAAAGCGGCTAGCAGTAATTAAACATCGTGCTTCAAATAAATTGTGATTCGGTAAAAAGATACACATTATCATATACCTAGAGCTATATTAAATATTAAAAGGCAGATTATGTAAATTAAGCTACACATACTATCCATACCATAAATTTCGATAAACTTTCCTTCTGGTAAATTTTCTCTCAGTAAATTGTCTTTTCTAGATCCGGTTATTTATTTGTTTATTTTTATGTAAAAATTAATGACCGTTATACTTTGTTTTCTTCTTCCAAAATACTGTACTAATAATTCGTGGCGTCGAGTTGTCCCGCGTCGAGTTGGCCGCGTCGAGTTTTCCGCGTCGAGTTGGCCGCGTGTTGTCCGTATCCGCATAAAGTGCAGCGCAATTAAAGTGACATTTATTTATAATACAGGTGTTCTAATAATTCCTTTTTTTAATATAATACTTGTTTACCAGTTCAACAATAGGAATGTTATGCATGACAGTGTTAACAGTTACATATAACATTACTGTAATAACTTATGAGGGTGATTAGCCTCTCTTACAGTTTGATGTAGTATGTTGTTTGTTCGGTTCTTCAGAATGATATGTCTTGCGGTAGTTTACGCTTTAGTCTATTGTGGGAATGCCTTCTGCCTCCGTCGCACTCACGTATGCTTTTAAACAATTTCTAGCACTTGCACTGAAGTATTTTGTTTTGCAGTCATTGTACTTGTAGTTTTTCAGTGTTTTATTTCGATGTCTTGCTCCATATAGGCGATTCATACAAGACTAATGGTCTTATTAGTGATTTATACATCAAGGTAGTGCAATCAGCTTCTAGCCTGATTTCCTATTAATTAAGGGATACAGTTGCACTAGTCTTGTGTAGCTTTGGTTGTATTTTTGAGCAAAGTGGAGCTTCCAGGTAAGTCTGGTGTCCAGCAACACTCCTAGATAGTTCACAGCCGCACCAGTGGGGTTCCAAGTAATAATGTTGTTGTTTATTATTATGTTTGAAGGCTTGTGATTTTTTTTCAGGGTGAATATCTTGGTGTTTTATTTCGTGGGGTTAAATATTCCATTTCCTAAACCATGAGCATATTTGGTTGACTGCAAACTGTAGATGAGCAATGGCTTTAGTAAGTTCACTACTTTGCACTAGAACTATAGCATCGTCTGCAAAAGCGTTTTAATTGTAGGAATATCTGGTGTGTATATGTTAAAGATCAGTAGTCTTAGGACGCTACTTTATAGTACTGCTTGAATGGTTATTGTTTCAGATATTGTTATTGCGTAGATACTTTTTGTAGGTGAGTGGCGAAGGCTGCAGATTTTTCTTCATTTGTAGTATATGTTTCATGTTCAGCATTTAGTGTTGAGAGCTCCTTGTGTTGTTTCAATATGCGCTTAGCAGCCCTCCACATTCCCATGTCGCCTAGTTCAAGGTCTTCGATGTATTTTTGATACGTATTAATCCTCAGTTCTAACCAGTAGATCAGGCCGGATTCCTAACGGGTTTTAGTACCACCGACCACCTACAAACTATTAGGACATTAATAGAAGAAACCACAGAATATAACGTCCCCATACACTTGGCATTCATAGACTACCATAAAGCTTTCGATAGTATCGAGACTTTGTCCTTCCTAACAGCAATAGAAGATGCCAGAATAGATTCGCGATATAATACCATCATCAAAAACACCTATGACTTTCCACATTAAAATAGACGACAACACAAAAACAGAGAAAATTCCTCTTAGGAAAGGTGTCCGACAAAGCGACACCATCTCTTCCAAACTGTTTACCTTAGCGTTAGAAAACATATTCAAACAAATAACATGGAAAGAGAGGGGATCAAATGTGGACGGCATACAGCTGACCCACCTATGATTAGCCGACGATATAGTATTAGTCAGTACGCGACGCGGGACAACTCGACGCCACGAATTATTAGTACAGTATTTTGGATGATATAAAAACATAACGGTCATTAAGTTTTACGAAAATATAAACAAAAAATAACCCGATCTAGGAAAGACTAGTTACCGAAGGTAAAGTTTATCGAAAATTATGGTATAGACAGTATGTGTAGGAGTAATTTAAATAATCTGCTTTTTAATATTTAATAGAGCTATATACCTAAGTATATCTTTTTACCGAATCACAATTTGTCGGAAGGACCCAGTTCTGGGCCCCAGTCAAATTCGACGAAATTATAATTTAAACGCTGTACATATTCTTGTAAATACTTTTTGCGACTATAGGCTGGTTGTAATTTTATACAAATTATTTTTTGTAATATTTAAAGCGGCTAGCAGTAATTAAACATCGTCCTTCCAATAAATTGTGATTCGGTAAAAAGATCAATTTTGTCATATAGAGCTATACTAAATATTAAAAGGCAGATTATGTAAATTAAGCTACACATACTATCCATACCATAATTTTCGATAAACTTTCCTTCTGGTAAATTTTCCCTCGGTAAATTGTTTTTCTGACTAATAATTCGTGGCGTCGAGATATCCCGCGTCGAGTTGGACTCGGATCGAGTTGGGTCCGCGTCGAGTTGGCCGCGTCGAGTTTTCCGCGTCGAGTTAGCCGCGTCGAGTTGTCCGTATCCGCTTCTATAAAACCAAAATAATGAATAATACACAAATTAAATTACTGTCGATAATGTTCCCTGGGAACATGTGGACCAATACATATATCTTGGTCACACCATCAAGATCGGAAAAGAGAATCAGATAGCCGAAGTAAAAAGAAGAATCCAACTATCATGGGCAGCCTTCAGAAATCTCAGCTTCGTTCTGAAGAACAAAGATGTACCGATGAATCTAAAACGTAAGGTATATGATAGCTGCATATTTCCAGTGACTACATACGGACTGGAGACAATGGCCCTGACAAGAAAAACCGCAAAAGAACTTAGAATAACTCAAACAGCAATGGAGCAGGCCATGCTGGGAATCACTCTGAGAGATAGGATCTGAAATTACTATATTCGCAACCAAACGAGAGTGACGAACGTTATAAATCGTGTGGCGAGATTCAAATGGCAATGGGCCGGGCACGTGGCACGAGAAAACACAGAAAAATGTACACAAAGACTAATTAAATGCAGACCACTATAAACCAAAAAAGGAATAGGAAGACCGCAGAAGAGGTGGATCGACGATGTGAAAAATATAGCTGGAAACGGATGGATGAGAACCGCCAGAGATAAAGATACATGGAAACAATTGGAAGAGGCCTATGTCCAGAAGTCGACGAACCCGGGCTGAGGAAGAAGGAAGAAGTTCGCGTTTTAAGCGATGTGTCAAGCTGTTTAGTAGGCCTTTTGCCTCTGGTTCTCTGTTTCTTTACAACTCACGTCGCGTTTGGCTTTTCCTATTGATAAGTTCAATTATGTTAGCCCGTAGATAATAGTGTTTTTTAGCGTTCTTGGCAACTGACGTCGCCTGACGCACACTGTATGTTACCGAGATAGTATATTTGGAAACCGCTGTGTCGATGTTTTCGTTTATATTAAGATTGGTAGGACACTGTAGTTTTTCGTCAAGTATAGCTTGGAAGTCTTCCCAGTTTACATATCCGATTATTAGCGTAGGTATTGGTAGTATAGTTTGTGGAATACTGACAAATGATATCACTACTGTTATAGATGTAGTCTGAGTCGAGTTTTTCATTTATATAAGTATATTTATAAAAGCAGTTTTTCAGATCCTTAAAATATTCAATTTACTATCTCAATATCTATATATAGTTGTGGCGCACTCCCTAATTAAATCCGTAAAGCGATCACGTAACGTTCAGCGTAAGATAAATTTCAAATGCTTGTGCATTGGGTTAATTAATCACGCAATACTACAGTAGTATGTCTAGCATAAACAAGAGAATTACTATAGCATACGTTCTCAACGAAGTCACATCAATGCACTTTAAATTGCGACTAAGTTCTTATTTAAAAGGAGACAAGGTTGTTACGGTACCAAACGACTTAACGACACCCACCCCAGGTGAGCGTCTCACGACTGGATCAGTCCTGGAAAACTGGCACACTTGCCCTGAGATTCGTTAAAACAGACTAAAGGCCTCGGCTGAAGCGCTCAGGGAGTCGGGCGTGGTTCAAACGGTACGTCGTTGGGCAAGCGTGCTAAGACATATACAGGGTACGTCAAAATTATAAGGGCGCCACCAAGCCTGTAGTAAAGGTGTGACTGAATAACCGGGAATGGACGGTCATCGGTGGCGAAGTATTCAAGATACTCCGTCGATAAGAGTACTCGCGAGCGGTAAGCTCGGACAACAATTTCGTGACTGAAAATACGACCAAACTTACCTTCACGCTCCGATCTCTCAAGTCCCGTCGTACACCAACCTTTACACTGAAGGGCATTTTCTGAAACAGAGCATGCACAAGGCGAACAAGAATAATACGTCCCTTAATTAGATATGCGTCTATTGGTCGATTTCTACATTCGGGCAGCAAATCGTGCCGCCAAGCTTATGTTATCTCTTAAGAAAAATACGCATCAGCTGATGGACGCGCTAATGCTACGGTACAACACACAACACGTGACTGGCCGCTGTTGGTTCGTCACTTTACATCAACCAAAACAGTGAAAATGGGCGTTAGTTCATAACAATGAATCATACGCCTGCGTAGGCGACGGAAGCAGTGTAGCTATTGGTAAACACGGCGTCGCAAAGTTATGCGACGAATTAACTCGCGGCCTAATTTATTAGGCAGAGGGGGCAGCGTAACTGCAATACTTGGCCAAAAAGGGGGCTAACATAGCCTCGCAAAGATATGTGAATTTTGAATATATATTCCAGCCAATGCCACGTCGCCCAGGCAGGCGATAAACGAACTTAAACGAGGCACGAAGCCAGCGCACATATGAAAAGTCTCGAACAAATTGTGATATTGACGGCGTCGCACGGCTATGCGATGCGTTCGTTTGCTGATTAATCGGTTAGGTACAAACAAACCCGCACACCTGCAGTTACTAAAATAAGGGTTAACGACGGCCGCTTCACACAGACCGATACGAAGAGTTGACCACTTGTTCACACGGTTAAACACCAAGCTTACGCACATGCAATTACTGAAATTAGGGCTAGCAACGGTCGCTTTACAGAAACATATGCGAAAAGTTCATTAATTTCTTTATACGGTCAGGCACAAAGCTCGCACCCATGCAACATTTAAGTGAAAGTTAGCGACGGCAGCGTCACAAGGCATCGTAGCCCCAGAGAGCCGCATAAAATAGTAATAAGCGAGCAAGAGGCACAAGTACGCCCCCTCAGAAAAAACCACAAACGCAACATCGTTTGCACAAGTAACAACTATTATGTTTAAATGGTTCTATTACCTTAATTCGTAGACGGTCCTTGTGAATGGCGTGCAATCAGTTGGTAGTTGGCTGCAATCCGTGGCGTTGAATCAGCCGCGATACGGCATTTGGGGCAAACGAACTAAGATCCGCCAAATATGGCGGCCATGAAAAGCACTCCTACGAGTACAACGACTGCGGAAAAAAGAGATCCAATACGTCCTGCTGGATAGATCCTCGAGCATCGAGTTAAAGGGACAACCCCTTACTTACAGAAGCAGAAACGGACTCGCAAAGCTCATCGCACCCACGCCTAGAAGTGATGACTGCCACTCGCACAACACACAACCTCTACGCCCCTACACAGGGTGTTCGGGTGTTAAATGAGAAAGAACAGAGCTGGCATCTGTGAATATTTGCTAAATAAAATTGAAAGTGCTGACCTCTGGTTTGAGATACAGACAAACTGTGCTGAAGGTTTAGATGCTCTACTTGTTTGCATAAGGCTGCAAAATGGCTTAACAAGGTTTTGGCTCATCTGTAGAATTCAACGTCCTACGACAATGAAGTCTAAAGAACCAACGTCTCAACTAAAAATTTCCATCTAACCGCCATAGCTTAATATCCAAATATAGGCCGAATCCATCAACCCCAACTATCAATTCATCTACAAAAAGTCCATCTATGCGGACAAAATAACCAAAGAGAAAAAGAAAGACCCAAAAATCCAAACCATAAAAAGGCCTGTAACAGTAAAACGCAATTAGTCTCCGAGCATGGAATCCGCTCAGGCCACTTACTTTAGTTGTATATCGGTTTAATGTTTCAATCTCCAGGGGAGGTTCTAGCTTATCGAAAACTGTCTAAAATGGGATAAAAATGCGTAAGATTTAAGTGCCACATCATGTTTCCGCAGCCAGAATTGCCAAAAACTGCAGTCTCTATCTGAATTCAACAGTTCGGTGTTTTCCCGTATTTTACTACTAACCAAAAGTATTGCAGAAAAATTAAAGGAGAACTGCGACTCTCACATTTTCAAAATTCTTTTCCAAACACAGAAAACGAGTCCGTGAAGAATGCACAAATGGTTTGTTTTCAACTAGTCCCGGTTCACATGGCAACTAAAACCAATAACCGAGCGCTAGGTTGAACGTCTCTAAATGATCGTGCCCACATTCATGGTAACCAAAAGTACTTCGTACTTCGTGAAGCAGGATAGACAATACGTCAAAATACCACTGGGAACGTCGGATTAGCCAAGACAATTCGAGATATTACGGGTAGATTGACGTAGACGAGCCTAATACTGTATTTGAAGGCACTTTTATGAGAAAATATTGACCGCCTAAAACTCCAACGACATATTCCTAACCTTTAAACGTCAAAAATCAACACTTCTAATACATAAATCAAACAGATGAGTATGTAACCTACCCGAGCTAGTTAATGGGAATATACTTTTTAAAAGGTCAACAAAACCAAGAGATAACACATAACTCGAAGAGATGCTGTGAGAAGTCACGACCATAACGAAAATTACCACTTCCTGGTAATCGAGGCTGATACCATTATTTATACCCTTTCTAAATGCGTCTTTCAAATAAGTGGTATTTAGGGTAACTCAGGTAAGTCAGAGCTTTAGGAATACTTCACAATTAGAGCCTAACGTCAAAATGAACGTAACAAAACCCTTTTTCAGCCGCAAGTACAGAATCCTTTTTCTGTACAAATTCAGGTGCAAGAGGCTGGTATTTTTGAAAAAAATCATTTTTTTTAATTTATTGCCTATGTTCAAGTCTTTTAACTTCACATTAGCGATAACAGAGAGATCAAAATAAAATTGAACGCGGGCGCCCATGAAAAATATGGCCACTGTCTACATTGTACTTTATAGGACTACATTATTGAACTACAATTAACTGTATTATTAGTTCATTTCATATTAATACAGTCTAAAAAGCTAGATAAATATGAAAAAATATGTAATTTAAACTAAATTTATAGATTAAACTGACAGGTAACATTAAAATGAGAATGAGATAAGCTAAACAAAGTTTGTTGTTCAAAGTGAATTTTAAACTTCAAAAAAATTTTACGATTCGATG